>JACCIX010000109.1:0-125121 GCA_025506515.1 Flaveria trinervia
ACCCCGAATCGTGTTCATTACCGTTACCCTGTCGAAATTGCCTCCGATTCTGATATACATTGCGGTTAAGATTCTTACATTCCAGTGACGTTTTACAGGTACACTACTCCTTGAATCCTACCAAAATCAGTACATCACCGAACCACACTAGCACATTGGATAAATCAAGAACCGAACTGCAAATCGACCTAATCACCTATGTAAATGAAGCAAAATGTTAAAATTGAGTTTAATAGGTTATTAGTGACAAGTATCCGAGACTAATGACCATTACACACTGTTAAAAGACTTAGAAGGGTCAAGATTCGACCCACAGGGATCGAACAGTGGGGCAAGCGACTGGTCGTTCGAATGAACTCCAATCGCACGATTGAACCCTGCGATTGGATCATTCGACCGACTGAACCACCCGAATGAGTCCAGTCGGCAGACTGAACTCAATCGCATGCCTCAATCAGCCGATTGAACTCAATCGCATGCCTCAATCAGCCGATTGAACTCAATCGCATGTCTCAAACACCGATTGAACTCAGTCGCATGTCTCAAACAGGCGACTGACTTCAGTCGCATGATTCATTCGCACGAATGAATCAAAATGACTTTAACTTTACACTTAGAACAGAAGTTTTCATGTTATGTATTAATAGTTATATGTCTTGTGTGTTACAGATAAATGGCAGAAAAGTGGACCATAAATCCAAGCACAACATCTGTGCCCACTTGGATCACACCACAGAAACGGGGCTGAGTTTACCGACATAATTGCATTTCTGAGACGGTCCCGGATCTATAAGGCGATCTCCACTCCTTGCACGCCTTACAGATCACTCCATCAGGCATTCTGGGAAAATGCCTCGGTGGACCGCTCTTGGGAGCCCTACTGTATCAGGAGCTCCATACTGGGCCATGATATAGAGATCTCTGCCGCCGATATTCAGAGGGTCCTAGAGTTCGGGGAGGATGCAGATCATCCTACAAAACTACATCCATTGACTGTAAGAGGATGCTTCCTAAGGCTAAAGTACGCTGGGGATATCAACTCAGGCGTGCTCAACAAGAGCAACCTGAGCCCCCAGTACAAGTACTTAGCACACGTGATTCTAAAGTGTGTAGCTTCGAGGAGGGGTGGTTTTGACGACCTCTCAGACCAGATTCAAAATGCCTACGTGGTACTGGTTCTGACCCATCCCTTAGTTTTTCCAGCATGATATTCTCCTACTTGGTGGAGAATTTGGAGGTAAAGGGAAAAGAGGGATTCTGTATGTACCCCAGATTCTTACAGCTCATCTTCAACGAGAAGCTGCCACAGTTGCCCAAAGAAGTCATGACGCAGTGGCTCTGGAAATAATGGATGATACTACTCTGGGCCGAATGAGAGTTTACAGGGGAAAGCAGATTAAGCCCCTAGTGAAGAGAATGATTGGCCACTTAGCAGATGAAAGCTATGTGGCACCGGGGAGACGCCAATGGCGTCACGAGGACAGTGACTCCGACGTGGAGCCGATTGTCTTCCCTACTGATGATTCTGAGGAGGATGACATTGAGGATGAGGCTGTTCCATCCCGAGGCACCGTGTCTGACACTGTTCCCTCGGTGTCTGTCTCACCTTCTGAGGTAACTGAGTCAGCAGGATTCCATCAAGATTTTGTGCTTACCGAGGAAGATGAAGATGAATCTGATGAGGAGCCATTGACCCGGACTGTGGGAAGGAAAGTGGTTCCCACAGAACACGGGTTGAGGGTTTTCGGTGAACAACCGAGAGGATCCGGAGATACAGAGACTGATCCATCATATGCTCCGGAGTCCTCAGGCGGGATTGAAGGGGGAGCATCCACCTCGAGGGGAACGAGGAGAAAAAGGATGGCTCAACCCCATGGCCAGAAAAAAGAAAAATGTAAGGTAACCTTCATCACCACCACACCCCATACCTTCCACCACTACCACCTCTGCAGCCATACCTTCCACCACCATACCTCTCCCACAGCAACCACAACCACCACCATACCGATCACCACAAGCCAGACCCTGCTACCACTACTTCATTCACCCCACACTCACCACCACCATCATCCAGACCTTACCCGATATTCACCACCTCCACCACCACCACTAGCCACCAAACGAGCCCTCAGCCTACCCCTCACACACCTCTAGATCTCCCCTACCTCCAATCGGGGGTAGAGGAACAACTGGATGCCTTAAATAGAATGGTGTTACGACTGCTGGCGGTTGATGAGGAAAAGACCTCTCAGATCCGCCAGCTCACCGACCTGACTGCTGCACAATCGAAGAAAATTGCAGAGCAGGATCGAGCTATTGAGGAGCAGGCCCAGAAATGGCTGCTCAAGACACTCAGTTGGACCAACTCCGAGCACAAAGCGTCACAGCAGGTAAACAGATAGAAGAGTTGGAAAAGGCAAGAGGTCCATTTTGCTAAGTTAAAAGGATCAAAGGAGGAACCTCTAAAGATAAAGGATGGAGAAAGAGATAGTGAGGATGACGATGATGATGATGACAGTGATTCAGATGAAGAGAAAACAGAAGAGTGGTGTGCAGATGAAGAGACTGAAGAAGGAGAAGCAGCTGAATCTGTCCCAGCTCCCGGTCAAGAGAAGAGAACAAAGAACCGACAGGATCAGTCAGCTTCTACTTCGGCACCTTCACACGAAGAGACTAGCATACAGGATAAAAGTAAATAGTGGATGTTATGTATTTAATTACTTTTGTATTCTGTATTGAAAAACGATGTACTGAATGTTTATATTAATTTAATGCATTTTGTTTGATATATTACTAATGATTTGAATGTGAAATGTGTAAATCAAACAGATCCAAAGTACCACAGAGATGAGTTTGATATTGCTCCCCTTCAACAGGTCAAGTCTCAACTCACAATGATTCTTGATCTGCAAGGGATTGTCAGAAGGTCAGTGAGTTATACACCTGAAGAAGGTGAAATAATTCACGACCTATCTAACGAGAACTGGCAGAAATGTTCAGACTCAATCCTGATGAATTGTCAAGGATGCTCCAACAGTTGATTCAACCAGTGACGACGAACTACACGACGTTGATAAAGTTGAGGTTGAAGATATTGCTGCTGAAGAGTACCCTCAATACGCTGACAACGCGGGTAATGTCGTCCCCAATCTGGGTGAGTCCCTAGTCAGTGATATGTTTGAGGTACTAGACAAGATGGAGCAGGAAGCGAAAGACCGAAGGAACAGCCCAAGCCTCAAACGATGATGTATACATTCGAAAGGCTGAGTGGGCTGAATGTTTTAAAGAAGTCAGAGCCCAAAGTGATGCACCGAAGAGGGATGCCTACACCAAGTTCTACAACGTCAAGAACATCTTATGGTGTCAGGCAGGATTATAGCATGGGCATACTTTGATGATCTTAACGTTTATGCCGTTAAGAGGGAAAAGGGCATAGAGTACTTTAGATTTCCACATGATCTAAAGACTCTACCTGGATTTCAACTCAACCAGCTGGCCAAGTTGAAGCTGTTGTATGCTGACCCGAGAAAAATGTCAGGCTGGTTTGAGACTGCCCTTAAGAAAAAGTACCACACCAGATGGATTAACTTCAGACCTCAACAACCTACAAGGTATATTAGAAGGTCTGAGATGGATACCATTACTGGAAAACCTAAGATTGTGTTGAAGTGGAGTCCTCCTCGCACTATGTCGAGAATCCCTCTCAAGGAAATGCCACAGGACTTCACTCCACACTTCAAATAGTGGTACTATGATTGGAGAACTGCTGAAGCTGTCATAGTTCTGAACAAAGGGAATCAAATGGATACTGTCAGGGTATTCGACCCAATGTGGCTAACCAACTTGTCTGCTAATGATGTCTATACATTATACAAGTGGCCACTGTTCTATGACCACAAGACATTGTACAAGCCCTCCAGTTCCAAAATGTTATACGACTTTGCTTCGCGTTTGATATTCACGCGGGAGTCACACAAGAGGACAAGTACAAGAAATATGAGAAGGTAATGAAGAAAACAAGACATTAGAGAGATCTAGGTCCAAGGGGGAGTTTGTTGATACATGTATGTCCCTAGATCGTGATATGTGATGTAATAGATCTTGTTTGGTATGATTAATGAACTGATGTTGATACTCTGTTGGTTATAATGTTTAATAGTTCATTAATGAGTAGTAAATGAATTGATTGAGTTTATGATTACTTGAATGATTACATATAATATTATATTAATTAACTAAAACATTCAAACTTAACTTAATGAAGTTTCCATGCGAATGGCTCATGCGAATGAACCATAAGCATGAAGACCTCATACGATTGACTCAGTCGCACGACTGGACCAGGAGACTGGATCAGTCGTACGACTGTAACATAAGATTGGCTCAATCACACGACTGAACACTCAGTCGCACGAATGAACCAACCGCATGGTTCAATCGCACGACTGAACCAAACTAATGGTTCAGTCGCACGATTGAAGAATGCCAACCTATAAATACAACTCAATTCGTGAAAAACAGAGAGATTCGATCAAGTTCAATTCCATACGAACCCTAGCCGTCCAGAAACCTTCCAAATTGTTCTCCAAGTTCATAGAACACATTAGATCGATTCCTTATCGATTTCTAACGTTCGTTTCAATCCCTGATTGATTCTTCGTGTGTTCTCACTGATTGGATCGCCAATCAAATAGGATTCCGCACTATTTGATCCGGTATACACGTGATCTCTAGGTATTTCAGTCGAATACCAGGTCCTAACAAATGGATAGCATGTATCAGCGGTTCTTGCATTGTTCAAATAATCATAGTTAAATGACTCTGTTAAAGCATCTATATCAACAACCATGATGAACATTCAACTGATTTAGTAAATATAGATTCATCAAAGATACATTAGGAGTTTCTTTCACAATGTTATGTTGTGGAATATAGATCCTATAAGATTTAGATGTCGAAGAATATCCACAAAGAAACCATCATAGGCTTTTTCTAAATTTTTTTTCTTTTATGTTTAAAACAGATACATGACACCCAAAAGCTCTAAGATATCCTATGTAAGTTTTCTTTTAAATATAACTCATAAGGTATTTTGTTATGTTCTTTGACAATTAATGTTCTATTTTGAACATTGTATGTAGTATTCACTGCCTCAGCCCAAAAGGTGATAGGCAATTGTAAGTCTGCTAGTATTGTTCTGGCTGCTTCAATAAGTGTTCTATTTCTTCTTTCAGCAACTCCATTCTGTTGTGGATTCTTGGTGCACTAAATTGCCTTGCAGTACCTTTGGTCCTGCAAAAGGAATTCAGTCAGAAATTGACAAATTCAGTACCATTGTCACTCCTAAAATTTTTAACTTTTACATCAAGTTGATTCTCAATCTGATGACAAAGTCCATTAATGTTTCTGATGTTTCACTCTTTTGTTTTAAGAAAAATACCCATGTAAATATTGTGAAATCATCAACTATCACCAAACAATATTGTCTCTTTCTAATGCTCATCACATTGGTAGGACCAAACAGATCCATGTGAAGCAATTGAGTGGTGTAGTATTAGTATTGATAGTTTTGGATTTATGAGACACTCTATGTTGGTTTTCTTTGTAACAAGAAGAACAATGAGTTGAGCAATGAAACTCTTTCTTTGGCAATTCAATGACTAAGTCATTTTTCACCAATTTTTTCATGTTCTTCATTTTAGAATGGACAAGCCTTCTATACCACAATTGAGATTCATCTTCTGATGAGTTAGATAGAAGGCATGTTTCATGTCTTGTGAGTGAGATGTGTTCATGTCCAATACGTAAGTGTTTTCTTTTCTTGATGCTTTAAAAAGGACCCAATCTTCTGGAACAAAAAAACCTGGCTTAAGAATTTAACAGTTAGAGTTATCAAACATTATGGAATAATTTTGATCACAAATTTGAGACACACTCAGTAAATTATACTGTAGATTTTCACAATAGTTTACTTTCTCAAACTTGAGCACACCATTTGTTACCATTCCTTCACCAACAATTTTACCTCCCTTCTTATCCCTATTAATGACACATAAGAAGCATTTTTATGTTTGAAGTCATGAAGAAGTGAACAGTTTCTTGTCATATGCCTAGAACAACCACTGTTAACATACCACTTGTCAGCTCTCCAAGATTGTTCCTGCATTCAAAAATAAATCAGTTAGAATTGACAACCCAAGTCTTAATGATCTTAGGTTTGCCAGCAGTGTTTAAAATAGTTACTCCTTCATGAATAAGTCTTGAAGTTTTAGTTTTAGTTTTGCTTGATTCATTCTAAGTTGTTTCAGGTGAGGATGATTCTGTTGAAGGAGATGTTGATGAACTAGGTTCTTGTTTCTCAATTTCTTCTTTATTCAATGTATTTTTGTTGGTTTAAGGCTTTAGTTTTGATAATGAATATTGATTATTAAATGTTTCACTATCTTTTGTTTTTGAATGAGGTATATAATTTCCTTTTTCAAAATTCTCAAAGAATGCATTATCAACCTTTGGTTTCTTTTTAGTCAAATCCACCCTTTTATGAGGTGTTTTGATTACTAGAAAGTTGTTCTTTTCTTCAAAGGTGAACATCAGTGGATGTCTTTTCATTTGATTTTAGCATTTGTTTTTGTTCAGACTTTTTGATTTATTAATCTTTTTCACAATCAGTAGATTGAGTGTCTAATTCAGATATATATGAGTGTTCTTCTTTGTGTCTTTTGTCTTGTTTTTTTTTTGAAATAACATTCTTGAGTTGAATGGTTATTTTTGTTGCAGATAGCACAGTGTTTGTTGAAGTAGGAGTCAGATGTCATGTGATTGTTCATATTGCAAATAGAACAATAACTACTGAAATAACAATCTTCAATTTTATGGTTTTTCATATCACACCATTTGCAATACATCTCATCTGATTATTTGTCAGAATCAGTTAATTTCTTATTATTTGCCAACTTCTGAGGCTTTGCATCCTTTTTCAGCTTTGAAGTTGATTTTTCCTCTTCCAGCTTGTGGAGCTTTGGTTTGTTTATTGCTGACTTCCTCTTCCGTAGATCATCTACTGAATCAGTATTAAATTCTACTGAAGAGGTTTTCTTCTTCCGTAGATCTTGTACTAAAGAAAGGATCTTCTTCCACTGATGATCAGCTGACAACCTTTTCTTTTCCTTTTCCACTGATGATTAGTGTCTTTCCTTAATAGAGGCACACTTCTCTATCACTTCATTGGAAGATTTTTGTTGTTGATTTAGTTCTTGAAGACCTTCATTTAATTGAGCTATTCTCTTGCAGATGGTCTTCAACATGTTTCTTTGTTTAGGAAGGTATGGCAGCTTGTTTCTTCAAGCACTTTTGGAATACTTGTTTCAAAAACAATATTCTTACCCTTATTAGTAGATCATCATCATGTTCATCAGAATCATCCAAATCATCACACTCATCAAAGTCAAATTCTGAATCCATTTGATTAATCTTGTCTGATTCAGAAGACTTAGTTTCATTCACCTCAAATTTATTATTAATGTTTTGTTGATTAGAATTTGTTCCTATATTGGTTCTTGGCACAAAATGATTTGACAAGTTATTTGTCATTAATTCAGGCAAAGGACATAATTATTGTTTATAGGAGGTGCCACTACATTATATCCCAACCCAGACCTGTTCTTTGATTCAATATGAGAATTTAATAATTCTCATACTGCTGAGATGAAAGTTGAAACTTTTGAAGTTTTACTTCAGTTGATGCATGATCAGCCATAGATTTAGTTAAAGAAGTGGTTAGATGCACAACTTGTGCTTTTAAACTGTAAATTTCAGAAACAATTTTATCTAAATCCTTTTGTAAAGAGTTAATTTTTATTTGATATAATTTATGTTCTCTTACATGAGACTCATTTAAAATCATTGTTTCTTTAACTTTATCAGCCAATTGTTGAGCATGGACTATATATCTCTCCACTTCCTCAACATATATTGATGAACCTAACCTGTCTCTTACCTCACTTGCCATGGGTGGAACTTTGTTTTCCATGTGAGCCATTAGAGCTTGATTTTCTTCCAAGACTTCCTTCTCATACATACTCCAGTCACAGGTTCCATCTTGAAGAATGATCAGCCTAAATTCGTTTGAGTGCTTGTTCCTGCTGATGTATTAGTGGTTGGTGGGGATGAGTTGGCAAGTTATGGTTGCCTGAAGGATATTTGAGATGATGATGTTTGTTTAGAATGATGTTGCTGATGTTGTGTTGAATCAGGATTTTGTTGATTGCATTCTCTAGAGAAGTGTCCATAGAGATTGCACTTGAAGCATCTTAACCTTTGACTTGTCAACACCAATCTATGATGATTTACTTGTAGCAGCCAAATTCTTATTTCTTCTGAGATATTGCTTGGCTCTATAGGCAATCATTGCCATTTACCATTGTAGATCCATCTCCTCCACTACATCTGGAGGTAGTTCTTCCAAGTCTTGTTGGCACATATTGGCAGAGGTTAATGAGCTTCCCAGGTAAGCTTGAAAGCTTGAACTGAAAGCTGCAAAAGCTGCAAAAGCTGCTTTTTGTTCTTCAGAGTCCAGAATGACAGTGATTGACTCTGGTTGATTGTTGATTGAAGGCTTTTCTAGTGATGTATCTCTTTGATCATCAGTTCTTCCTTTCTCTTTTCTTGACTTACTTTGAGAAGATTTCTTAGGAGGTTTTAAAACATAGAAACTTACTTCCTCTTCATCTTCACTCAAAGTAAAAGAGTTATCACCATTATTGTTAGACATAAAGGCACTTCCAACACTTCTTGTTTCTTTAAAGTGATATGGTGATACATGAGTTCTCACACTCTTTTTTCTTGGTTTCTCATCCATTTCAAGAGCCTCAACTTTAGCCACTAAAGTGTCTAATCCAACTGCTTTGAGGTCTATGGTGTTCTTGAACATGGATACAGTTTGCTTCCAACTTTTTGGTAATGTATGGAGCATCTTTTTGTTTAGTTCCTCATTTGTTTATTTTAACTCCAAAATATTCATCTATGTAACAAGTTGCATAAACCTATGGATTTGTTAAGGAATTGATTCACCCTGAATATGATGAAATGTTTCAAATTATGAACGAAGGGTGTCCTTCCTAATGCTTTGGATTTCATCACTCCCTTCACAGAGTGTATGAAGAATCTTCCACAAGGAATTTGCTGTTTTGTAATTTTCACACCTGATTAATATTTCCTCAGGTAAAGCCATACTAAGCAAACTGTATGCTTTAATTTCAACTTTAACTTTCTTAATATCATCTGGTGGCAGATCTTTTGTACTTATGGGTTGATTATTGTCATTATAATCCGGCCCAAGAATGGGTGGAATATAAGGATCTTCTATTATTGAGACCCATAAGTCAGAATCTATAAAAATTTACATGATTCCTGAACTTGATTTTCTATGATTTAAAATCTGCTTTTGTTTCCAACTTTGGAGGTTGGTAGGATGATCCACCAAAATTGCTCATGATTAGTTAAGTTCTAAGACTTTAACTAATGAATTGTTTAATAGATATGAACAAATTATTGATGTTGATCAATAACTAAGATCTGCTATTCAATTGATTTGAATATAGATTCAAGTTAATCAAAATATGTACTTGTTGAATGACAAATCACAAATCACACACAAAATTTATTTGCTTAAAAGAAAAACAATAGATCTAATCAGTAAAAACTGATAAATCTAGAGAATTCAATAAACAATTAGACACAATTAGACACAATTAACACCGATAGATCAATTGATCTAAATCAATGGGCACTTGGCTCTGATACCACCTGTGAATCAAAGGATCGCAATAAGAAATTATCAATGTTGATTGAAGTCAAGTCAACATTTGCGGAATTAATGTTACATTGGTTTAATTGTTTGTATTATTTCAATATCATAATGATAAAGAATAAGATGAACACAATGAATGAAACACAATTAATGATCAGACAATATTCAATTCAAACTATTTCATAAAAACATGTTAATGATTAACGATGAATAAACAATGAATGAATGATATTGATTTGAGTGTTTAATGATGTGACGACTGCTAGGGTTTTGATTTGTGTGAGATGTGATGTGTGGTGGTTGTGTTGTTGCTTGGATGTTTGTCGTCAAAGCCATCTCCTTGATGTGAAACCTAGGATCCATATATATAGGCATGTGTGTTTCTATTAAGGAAACACCAGATCTCTTGGGATTCTAATTATTTATGTTAAGGAATCACCAGTTCTCTTGGATTCACATAACTGCCTTGTTGACTTGTTGACTCGTAACACTTGTATTATACAAGTGTTGGGACTCCGCAGGAATATTGTCTTCTGTAGATATTTGTTCTTCTGCAGGACTCTTGTTCTTCCGAGGGTACGTTGTTCTTCCGAAGCAATCTTGTTCTTCCAAAGCAATCTTGTTCTTCCATCCTCAGAGCTGGTTGTTCATCCGCAAAAGATCTTCGGATGTATTTTATCTGTAAGAAACATATCTACGGAAGAACAAAATGTTCATCCGTAGATGTTTACTAACACTTGGTGAATTTTATCAATCATAATGTTTTCCCTGCATACATACATAAATCAACACACATATATGGATTAAACTATACATTTAATGCATACATTTTAATGAATTACAAGTATTCATTACAAATATTGATTCAAGTTCTAAGCCTATACAAAATGGACTAGATCTATTGATCCTAGATCTAACAGACTTCTAATGAAAGAGTTTGCCAAAAGAATACAAGGACAATTCTTGGTTAGGATCCGAATGTAGTTAATTTTATGGTGTAATCGCAATCAGAGCAAGTTATGCATGCTTAGGTGATTTTCAGGATGGATATAAAGGTGGTGTTTTGTTCTTTTGTGTATGCTCAGAACTACTACATCCGAAGAAGAGAACTATGGCCGAAGTTACTAAGTCATAGGGCTGTTGTGGATGATAACCCTTGGATTTGATTGGAGATTTTAATGTTATGTTAAGAAGTTCTTCCTGTACTGATGTTACAATGACAAATTTTATTGATTGTGTTAAGGAGTTAGAAATATCAGACTTTTTTGACCTTAGGTTTACGTGGAATCAAAAGCCAAAAGGTGACTTAGGGTTACTTAAGAAATTGGATTGAGTCATGGCACATCAAGGTTTTAATGATGCATTCCCAAGTTCTTTTTAGAGTTGTAGTTGTATAGGCTTTCAAATCATGCTCATGATGTTTTGAATATCCTGATGGTTCTAAAGTATAGTCCTAAATAGTTCAAATTTTCTAATGTTTTAATCCATCATGCAAGTTTCAACCAAGTGGTTAGTGAAGTATCGAGTAATGAGATTAACGACTTTTATATGTTTTCTTTCTTTAAGAAGTTAACGGCTTTGAAAAAAGCTTTATGGAACTTCTCTTTAACAAACGAAATCTGCATGATAAAGTTATTAAGTTGAGGCTCGCATCGGATAACGTTCAAAAATGTTTAGATATGGACCCATTGAATATTCAAGTCAGGGAGGATCAAGCGGCCTTAGTTATTACGCTTAATGATGCCATTTTAGATGAGGAAAGGTTTCTTAAACCAAAGGCCAAGATTGATTGCTTCAACTTAGTGATTCAAACTCCGTTTATTTTCACAAAGTTGTTAAAACTCCAAAATCAAGTAATCGAAAAGATTGTATTCAGAATGATTCGGGTAATATGATGTTTGGGGATTCTATTGTTAGGGTTTTGGTTTATCATTATAATTTGTTTCTTGGTTGTTGGGAACTGTTACGGTTATGGATTCACATGATTAGTTTCCGAGAAGATTATCATATGCTCAAGCTAATGATATGGTGAGGACTATGACTTCAAATGAAATTACGAGTGCCATGTTTGATATAGGGGATGAAAAATCCCCGGGTGTGGATGGTTTTTCAACATCCTTTTTCAAACATTCATGGGATACAGTTAGGCCTTTGGTGATTTTGGCGATCCGGGATTTCTTTGTTTATAGGAGATTGCTTAAAGATGTGATTCATACTATTATTGCATTCTTGCCTAAGGTTTCAAATGCTAGAAGAGCCAAGGATTTCCAACCTATTTCTTTATGCAATATTATATGTAAGTGTATTACCAAGATTATTGCAAATAGAATAAAGGATTCATTAGGTTATCTAGTTGATGTCAATCATTCAGCTTTTATCCTGAAAAGGAGTATTTCAGATAATATATTATTAGCTCAAGAGTTTATGCATAATTATCACTTGGATAGAGGTATCCGCATTATACTTTGTAGGCTGATATCAAGAAGGCATATGATATGGTGGAATGGTCGTTTTTGAAGAGGATTTTGAAAGAATTTGGTTTTCATCCCAAAATGGTGCATTGGATTATGACATGTGTGGCCACATCTAGTTTCGTTATCTATATCTATTAGTGGTTCTCTTCATGGTTTCTTTGATGGAAAAAGAGGTTTGAGACAAGGTGATCCACTCTCTCCATATTTGTTTATGCTTTCTATGGAAGTCTTGACTCTGATTTTGAAGCGCAAAGTTTGTAGGTTAGATGATTTTGTTTATCACCCCAAATGTGATTCTCTGGATATTATTAAATTGTACTTTGTTGATGATCATTTTATCTTTCTTCATGCGGATTCTCATCAGGAAAAGTTTTTATGGAAGGTTTGGAGTTTAAATAAGTGTATGGTTTAACACCAAGTTTACCAAAAAATACTGCTTTCTTATGCAATGTATTGAATGATTCAAACTTAGATATCTTAAATATTCTTCCGTTTGAAGAAGGCAAACTGCGAGTTAAGTTTCTTGTGTACCATGGGTATCGAAAAAGCTTTATTATAAGGATTTGCAAGAGTTGATGGATAGTGTTTGAGGGCGTATTTTGGATTGAAAAAATAAAAGTAGTTCTTTTGTAGGAAGACTTCAATAAATTCAATCAAATTTGTGTTCTATGCATTGGGGTATGACGTCCATGTTACCAGCTAGATTAATTTATGAAATAGAACAAATCATGAGGAGCTTTTTATGGTCTCAAGGAAATATGAGTAGAGGGAAAGCAAAGTTTTTAAGTAATAATGAGTCATTATGGGTTAAATGGACTCGTATGTATAAGCTTAGTGATACGAATTTCTGGGAAATCTGGGACCGAGGTAGCATGACATGTAGTTAGAGGAAGATCCTACAAATTCGTCCTATTATGAGACCTTTCATATGGTCTTGTGTTTGTAATGGTAATAATACTTATGTCTAGTTTGATAATTGGTGTAACCAAAGTCCCTTGATTGACGTGATTTCTTACAGGATGATACATAGGGAGGGTTTTTTGTTGTCTACTAAAGTGTCCGATTTATTTGATGAGGGGTTAAGGAGATGGTTGAATGACTGGGCTAAGTTAATAGGTGGAAATATTGTGTCTTTTCTCATTAAGGAGGTTTGGCTGACGATTTGATATAAAAAGCATGTTGTTAAATTTAGCTTGGTTTTCGAATTGCATTCCAAAACATGCATTTTTGTTATGGCTTATTGTAAAGAGAAAGCTGAAAACTCAAGATACGACGCTTTTGGGAGATTCAAGGTACTCTAAACCAAGTATGTCTTTTATGTGAGGTGCAGCCGGATTCACATATACACCTGTTTTTCCAATGTCCTTTTGCTTTTCAAGTGTGAAAAGGTGTATGTGGTTATGCTAGGCTGGATTATTTTTCAACATCTTGGGATGATATTATTTCGGAATATAGATAATTTGCAACGAGGAAGGATGCGAAATATGTTATTGCAAAAGTACTTTTACAATTTCAGGAAAAGTTACTAAAACAAGGCTTTGATCAAGTTTATAAAAAAGGTTAAGGAACAAAATTAGAACATTATTGAGAAAACTTTGATTTTCCATTGCTCTATCTAGCTTTATTATCAACCCACCAACTTTTCCCAGAGATTTATTTCCAACTAAACTTTATACTAGACATTCCTAGAGCATTAATCTTTTTTATTTGATGGATCATCCATATCATAAATCGGATGGCAAGCACAATTCTAACTAGTTCTCCGCACTATTTTTATGTGGTTGAGATCATGCCTTTTTCATGAAAAGCAGGTTGGATCTAGCAACTTTGATTTTTCAAGCTTCCTAAAACATTCAAAGAATTCTATCATATGTAGAGGTCATGAAAGAAGGACCCCTAGACCGTTCATTTGGATTTAATATCACACTAGAATCTTCCAACAACATCCAAGGTCTATTTCTTATAAAAGTATAATGTCGAATTGAATTTTCCCCTAATCATCTTTGAGGTCCTATTTCAAATTGAGCATATACACAAAAAATACATCCGTATTAGTCCCACCATTCTTGGTTATAGCTTAGTTTAAAATCCCTATCCATCGACTATAAAATCCTATTGTTGAGTTACAAAATGAATTATATCTTGAATTATTTACTCACCCACATCTATATATACAATTCATTAAATGTCATAGAAGTTACACCATTAAGTCCATTAAAATTAAGTTAGTTTAAATGGGTCAAAATAGTTAAAGTGTGTTATGGCCTTATGGGTCAAAGTAGTTAATAATCCAACTGCCACTTCAAGTGCGCAATAGTTGGATGTAACTATCCAATATGTATGTATACGAGTCTATTGTGTAATCAGTTTATGTTATATCACTAAAGGAAATATTTCGTTAATTCCATTACCTATTTCAAACAAAAATCCCTGCAACTTGTTCTAGCTATTTGTTAAGATCAACCAGCTTAAACTTCTTGCAACAATTTACATATCTAGTGCATCCATATTAGTTTATTATCTTTATCTAATAAAATCATTTTGATCTCCAATGTATTATAATACTAACCTCACACACGCTAAATCTATGCTAGTTCATCAACTGTAGCACATGATTTCAAATAGAGGTTTTATTCAAACCCCAAAAACTCTAAGAAACTGTTTGAACTTGTTTAAGTTTTATTCTTGCTTGATATTTGGGCACGACGCGTCACCATCTTCTCATATTCCATATCATCCTTAATGTTCACACACCTCCATTTTTGGAAAAAAAGTATTTAGTTTGCATTATGTCATACTTTTCACCTCATCGAGTGGATATTTATTGCAGTTTAGAGTACATCAAAACCTCACTCATGTGTTTTAGAAAGTAGAAAGTATCCTTGTCATAAACACTTTTATTTTTTAAATAAAACAAGTCACTCACATTTATTTTCCTGTATTGCTATTGATTTTGAGCCTTCTAAAGTATCTTTATGCATGATTTTTTATTGTATTATTTAAATCACTTGATTTATTCAGTTAATCCCCTCTTTATTTTTTGTTTCTATAAAGGATCGTAATATCAAAGAGTCCAATTAAACAATAAATTCATACGTTACAATTGGTAACTGAAAAAAAATTCTTAGTTATTACACTATTAGTTAAATTCTATAAGTTCAAATGCACTAAGGAGGTCTTATATAAAAAAAGGTATGTTATAGATACACCTTATGTATTTCATTTTCTCTATCTCTCTCTATACATACATATAGATACATAGAGTTAGAGACATTAGGATGTCTAAATAACAAAGAAGGGTGTTTGTATAACACAACCCAAAAAAAACAATGATGTTATAATTTATTAAACCCCTGATGGTTCTATGTGTTCAAAGGTTCAATTCACTAGAAGCACTATAAGTTCTTACAAACAGTATAAATGAAAAGAATGCTATAGAAAAATTGTTGTAAAACTCTGCTCCTAGAATTGTCAAATTAGATTCTATATCAACAAAAATATTTATTTGTATCTTTGATCTACAATTAACACGAACCTAATAGAATGAAAATCTTACAAATCATACATCGAGGAAAGGGATTTGTGAGATGATATTATAGTAGTTTCCTTTCTTACTACACTTTTTTTGCAACTTCCAGCAATGCTTCACACTCAAACATGACAACAATGGAAGCAACATCTTAGGCAAATCTCTAAGCTTCGGGCATGACCCAATATGAAGTTCTTTAATGCAAGTGAGGTGTTTTAGGCCCTCTGAAATGGATTCTAAGTCCATAAAACCATGGATATGTAGAAAAGCTAGAGATGGTGGAAGAATAAAAGATGATGAAGCAAAGGAAACCACTCCTGAATTTTCGCCATGTAAATGTAATCTAACAAGTGATGTTGGGAAATTTTGAAGGCCCCACTTTGACATTGGCTTCTTCAATCCTCCTATTCTTAGTGAACTTAAATTTGGAGGCCACAAACCACAAGGAAATGAGCTATCTAAACTTGGACAATTTCTTATGGATAGCACTTCCAAAGATGTGACACTTCGCAATTGATCATAAGGAAATGACTTTAGATTCTTGCAATCAATGATAACAAGATATCTAATGCGAAGAAGTGGAAAACAACCAAAGGCTTCCTCGCGAATGGATTCTATAATGTCACAATTTGAAATACTCAAATAGGTGAGATGAACAAAGGATCCGTCAGGTAATATTCTCAGATTTGGTAATCTACAAATGTAAAGTGTTGACAAGAAGTTATGGAGAAGCCAACCCTCTTCTAGATTATCACAACCAAAAATGTCAAGAATCTTCATAGAGGACGGGAGTGCACTGATTGTTGGGAACGTCAAGGAAGTAATAGATGGACAATCGAAAATCACCAACTTCTCAATACTTTTTGGGCAATCATAACCCTCGAGTCTCCGACAGTTACGCAAAATGACTTCTCTAACCGATTCCAAGTTAACGTATTCATTTCCCAATGATACCAGATTTTCACAGTATTCTAGTCTTAATATCCGCAAACTCACAAGAATGTTACAATCTTGTGTTCCTGACAACAAGTATTTTAACTCATCACACCATCTAATGCATAGATATTCGATCTCACCAAGGTGTCTTAGAACCTCTTCATGTAGGCTTATAAGTCCACTAATATAACCATTGTCAAGCTAAGAATTGATGAGGACAAGCAAACCATGCTACTAAAAACCTTTTCACAACATCCTTGTATGTTTAAAACTCGCAGTGAAGGTATTAATCCAATTGAAATTATTGCTAGTTTTGGACAATTCGCAAGAGAAACCTCACGAAGGCAAGGAAATGATCTAACAAATCTATTGTGATCATCATAACTAGTTGACCATAACTCCCAACCTGCATATCATCAAACTCCAAAACTTCAAGTGACGGAAATGCAACACTATTGTAAGAATTAGAAGTCCCTAGGAACTCCCAACCTAAAGTCTTCACCCCATTCATGCTTTTGACAAATAACTTTTGAAGTGAACTTAGATGTCCAAGTGTTGGTAAAGAGGTACTACTAATACAACCTTGTAATGTGAGTTGTGTTAACTGAAGAAATGAGGGGTCCCCAACCCAACTAGGAAACTTGGTTCCCTTGTAGAAACATATCTTCAGATATCTCAATCTATGATGTGGTCTTAGTGCTTCAAGTACTTCATATTCTGTCAATTCATTTCTGGAATGAACACAAACATCACTCCATTCCATTTCCAAATCCTCAAGATCCGTCTTTTGGCATAAGTTGGCCTCCTTTGCATGTACTGCATTTATCACTTTGTGTAGCCCTTTGATGGAAAGTTGACCTCGAAGATGTAAAAGGCCCTTAAGCTCAGTTATATTGAACCCATTTGCTCCATCAATAATGACTTTTGATAATGTTTGTAGACATGTTAACCTGCCAATCCCCTCGGGCATCTTTTTCAACAAAGGAGTGTTGTTGATGTTCAAATGCCGTAGGTTTACTAGTTTAACAAAGCTTTTTGGCAAGCTGGATAACAAACAACAATCAGAAATCAACAAGCTTTGGAGATTATAAAGTTCACTAACTTGTTTGGGTAAACATGTGATGTTTGTTCCAGAAAAATTGAGGTATCGTATATGCTTGAGTCTACCAATGGATTGTGGTATCTCTGTTACTGAACAACTTGTTAAGCTTAATAACCTTAAGATTTTACCTGGGGAAGTAAATCAACAACAACCTTAGTTGATACAAATAGGTATGGCAAACTACTTACACCAACAGCAGGCATTAATAAAAAAGTTCGTATATGTCTAGCCCTTTTGAATTCCATGAACTTTCTGTTAAGTCCATATCCTTCATGAAAGAGTGAAAGGTATCGAGCTTTCTCAAAAGCTTCATTCCTATCGTAAACTTCCATCTTATCATCCAACCGAAAGAAAAAATCTTGTGCAACACTTGTAGCCAAGTCATTTATAAGGTCATGCATCTTATATCGCGATTTCTCAGTAGGTGATTGCTGAAAAAAACATCTAGACTTCAACTCTTCAAAATACTCACCACCCAAATGCTCCATCAACTTCTTCCCATTTCCCTCGTGTAAAAACCCCTCCGCCATCCATAGTAAAACGAGTTCATCTTTGGCAAACACAAAGTCCTTGCTAAACAAGGAGCAATACGCGAACATTTGTTTCAAATGTGAAGGGAGATCATTATAGCTTAGTTTTAGAGACGGAAGAATCTCATTTTCAGTTTGTAAATTCCATATCTCACTGTTCAACAGCTCTGCCCAATCTTCATCGTTTGGTTTTGTTCGCAACACCCTTCCTAGCATTATCAAAGCCAACGGCAATCCATCACATTTCTTCACGATACCTTCACCAAACAACTTAAGGGATGAATGTTTGTTGAAATTTTGTTCACCAAGTGCATGTTGAGCGAACAAAGATAGAGCTTCATCTTTTGACAAAACATCTAGATTGTAAGCATGAACAGGGTCCATCATGGATGCAACTGATGTCTTTCGAGTGGTAACTATAATTTTACTTCCGGCTGCCCCTACAACAAAAGGGCGTTGTAGAAGTTGCCACTCCTTGTAGTTATCACTCCACACGTCATCTAGAACGATTAGAAATCTTCTTTCTGTGAGTTTTTCTTTCAGTGCCTCTTGTAAAAGATTTAGATTAGCAAATTTTCGATTGTGCCCATCTATAGCTTGATAAACTGCGTTGCTGATATTAAAGACGTCAAACTCATCAGATACACAAACCCACGCCATTAGTTCAAAGTGATCCTTCACTTTTTTTTCGTTGTACAAAACTTGGGCAAGAGTCGTTTTCCCAATCCCTCCAAGACCAACAATCGATAACACGCTATAGTTTTGCTTACATGTTTCAACCCCCAACAACAACGTGAGCAATGCATGTTTATCCGAATCACGACCAACAATTCTAGACTCATCAACCAATGAAGTTTCCTCCAATCTTCTACTTTTTCTAACTAACCATTCAACATTATCATTCAAACCCAAAATATTCTTCTGCTCAACAAGATTATGCAATTTGGACGTAATCTCATCTAGCTTACAACTCACTTTACGACCATACATGATATTACGAGGAGTGAAATCAATACAACACGTTGGGATGATCTTCAATACCTTACTGTCATTAGATTCTTGATTGAACTTGCGCCGCATAGCTTCTGTGGCTAAATCATCGAGTACATCATCTATGTCGTAAGCCAGATTCTGGAGATCATGCAGCCACAAGCGAACGGCACTATCTCTTCTCTGCTTCTGGCCTGCATCAGCAAGCACTGATTGGATATGGGACAAGGTTTTGTTCCATCTGCTGATGTGATCATAGATTCTAGCAGATCTAGCTAGACTGATGAGGTCAGTAGAGGCTAATTTATCAAATAGAACAGTGATGAATGGTGTGAGAAAGATTTCAGCAACAGCCATTGCATAGGAATATGATAATTTGCAGATGAAGAAAATGAATAGTTGACTGACTTTGTGGGAATAATACAGTCTAAATTTCAATTGTTCACCTAATCCTTGAACCTCAATATGAAGTGAGTACACTTGTCTTCCTCTAGGACACATAAATTATTAAGTAGGATAACGTGTTAGGTGTGCTGAACAAATGATAATAATGGAAATATGTAAGTGGACAGTTTCAACGAAGAAATTATCAAAATAGTTATAGTTATTGGATTATATATTTTAAAAATCTACCCCCTTAAATGTTTACATGTTTGATGTTTTAAAAAAAATTGGTTATTCGAATTAGAGCGTCCGTCTCACACGTAGAAATGAAAATCTTGTGGGGTGATATAGTATGTTTAATCTTGATGGGTCGAAGCACGTCATGGAGCTAGGTTCATGAATTTTGTTTACATTGGTCAAGTTACTAGTAGTTTATTTTAGTCACATGTTTTATTAGTTTGATTTAATGAATCAAAGTAGTTGGTTAGTAGATTAGAAGTGTTCGTTTTGCAAGAGTTATTTTATTTTCTATTTAATTTAATGTAAGTTTGTTATGAATGAAAGTGTGTGAGAGTTGAAAAGGAATAATATTTTTCTTTGTTTGTGTGAGTTCTTAGAGTATTATTAGGGCCTGCACCGACAAATATTCGTTGCATTCTTGCAGAAGAAATACTTCCTCATCAAGGCATGTAATAGTTTGCAAGAAGGGACATGATTTGGAGGGATGTGAACACAGAAGTTCTTGAAGTAAAAAGTGAGAGAAGAAAATTGAACTATTTTTTATATATTTCAAAAGGTGAACCATGACTTATTTTATATAAGTTTGAATGATGTAAAGCTATGTAATTTCTGTTGATTACCTTGACTTAACTTAGACAAGAAAACGAGTTTGCTTTGGTCTTGCTTATATCCTTATCTTTTTTAGTCGATTGTCGTTGGAAATTTCTCATTCATTGCTTTTCATGCTCACCAAAGAGATGTCATCACACCCTTGAATCGTTTTGCGAAATTTAGATCTGGCCAAGGATGGCTCAATTTACCTTGGTTTGTCGTTCATTCAAGAATTCTGACTCACATACACAACGAAATTTTTTTAAGAGCGGACAAGTCTGAAGAAATGATAAGATATGTGCAAGATTTCTCGTACATCTTCATATTATGAAAAAACCTACAATATTCAAAATGGAAAGAGAAAAAGCAAATCCTATGGGTTGGATTGCTCTTGTGTCCACGTGACAAGTATCATTTGAAATGAATGATGTGAATTTGTCAAATTACTCAAAAATTGTAAGCACATTTAACGCTCACCAAGTTTGTTGCAACATTTCCACGTGAACCTAAAATGAGGTGTCACTTAAGACTTAACTTGATGCTCGGGCTACCTTTACATAACTATGTTTAATGCACAACTTTTTGTAGCCATTTTGTCTTGGTGCAAACATTTGGCTTCTCAAATTATGAATGAACCTTAAAAGAATTATTTCAGCTTCTTTGCACCACCATCTAAAAACGTTGCATCATCAAACTCTCAATTCATCAACTAACTGAGCACTCCCTTTTTCTCATTCAACATGGGGATTGTCATATCCATTTGATTCTTTCTAAGAAGACATTATAAAAGTTACATAAAATAGTTTTCAACAACAATTACATATAAATCACCATTAACTCTTTATAAATATAATTATATATTTGTGTGTGTATATATATAGTTATATATGTGTATAAATTAATTAATTTCAGCCAATCAAATGAGTGAGCATGAACATTTTCTGAGCATTGTTCGATCAAACTATAGGGACAACCCTAAATAATAAGGACCAACTACTTGGCCTTATGGCAGTCGAATTGGTCATTCTTTGTTTACTTATATTCGATCCTCCATAGGATAACACCTTGAACTGACTAGACCACTATTTTGATACGGAGTCTAGACAAGGGTATAAGTGCAAAGCAATGTGCCAATGATAGTGGTTCGAACCCACGTCATGCCTCTGGGTAACCTCATATGCCGCATTGCATCCCGCAGAATTTTAAAGCTAAGCTAAAATTCTTAAAGCTAATTAATAAATCTGGTAACACTTGTATAGATAACGAGTACGAATAAAAAACGACATTAGTAGTAGTTTGAGGGATGAAAATTGACAAACGACAATAGATCAGTTATCCGGTGTTGATGAACACACATGTCACTGAGCAGAACAGATTCGTCGGAGATCTTTTAGCAATGGTGTCGACGGGATGTCTGAAAACCCTAGATTTCATCACGACTCCAATTTACTTCCGGCGTTCACTACCACCTCCGATTCACCTTCGCACATCTTTGTTTCTTCAATTCAAGAACAAATTCAACTCCCCTCATACTCATCACTCATCTCCCTTTGTTCCCTGTGTATACTTAATACTCTCACTCTCTCTCGTCGATTTTGGTTGACTAAAAAGCATAAATTGATGATTTACAACTGCCGTCATGTGGATTTTGCAGCTGTGAATCCAACCAAGGATTCTTCGGTCAATGGGATTGGTGTGGCGGGAAGCAAGGTGTCTGAGGGTAAAATACTTCAAGTCGTTTTGGTTTCTCCTCAGGTAAAAATGATAACAATCTGTTCATGTCACATTTCAAACGATAGATGTAACTGTTAGCTGTTGGTTCTGATTGTGCATTACTATATTGATTTGGGTCGACAAGATTTCTGTATTTATCGTTTTGGAACTAGAGATTGGAGCATTGTACTATTTGGAGGTCAGAAAGTTGCAGCTTTAATGAGATCTTGGTTTTTAGGAACCAGGATGAGGCGCGAGGCAGTCAGCAAAAAGCCTTAAGGCCTTGAGGCGGATGCTCATGAGTTCAAAATTGGTCAAAGTGAGGGCATGTATGATGTTGATATGTAAATAAAACTTAAGGGATTAAAAAGATTATTAATGATTTACTTGATAAATATGTAAAAGAGGCGAGAAAGATGAAATTTTTGGTTATGCATAGAGCTTATTTAGTTATATATAGAGCAACGAGTTGTGTAAGTGAAGCTTTTCTTCACGCCTCGCCTTTTGGACCTAAATGCCTTCGAGCGTCTTGCACTTTTTAAACCAAGCACGGGGCAAGGGTGATCGATTCATTAGAGCAGCAGGCTAGTGCCTAATGTTTTCATGAGAATTCAAGTATAGAAGATTTCTTGATGTTAAATGCGGATAAGTATATTTCAATTTTTGGACCATAGATAGGTTAGTACTTAAATATACAGTAGGTTAGGAAGTTCTCTGTTGCTTAATTCTTTTTTAATCTTTATGTCTTTAGTGTGAAATCTATGCATTTCGTTCCAGTCTTCTGGAATATGTATGGATAAAGGCATAATTGAGCTGAATGATCAAATTATTATACACCAGATCTGTAGACATAGGCATTTTTCTAGCTGCTTATAAAGATTTCTATGATCCTTTGCAGATTCCTGGAAACACAGGGTGCATTGCTAGAAGTTGTGCAGCATCAGGTGTGGGGTTGCATCTGGTTGAGGTAGCCACTGCTTCATCTGTTATTCTAAGCTTTACTTATAAAATTTATCATCACCAGGAGAAATGTTCTAATAATTATTTTATTTGCACCTTACACCATTGAATTATAGTTTTTTTCTCCTTCAGCCGCTAGGATTCGATATTGATGATACAAAGCTTAAGCGAGCTGGACTTGATTATTGGCCGTATCCTCATTATTATAATCTACTAGTTGAAGTCATAACACTCAGTTTGGATTATAGAATATGTACACTCTTAGTTTTCCCTTGACCCTTCAAATCAGATATGTAGTTGTTAAAGTGCATAGCTCTTGGGCTGACTTTCGTGACTATTTCAAGCAACAGGTGATTAAATCTTCAGTCTTTTGGCTTAAATTTCTTCTACAACTTGTCATTTTACAACTGACATTGTATGTGATGTGCAGAATGGTGAGAAAAGGCTTTTGGCATTTACCAAAAGAGGACAAACATACATTCTGTAAGTCATCGCGCCTTGTTACCTATTCTTACACTAATTATTAGAAAAGAAACTAAAAATATGTGACCGCATGCAGGAGTTTTCATACAAGAGAGGGGACTGGCTTGTGTTTGGGTCAGAGACCACAGGCTGCCACCGAGGCTTTGCATGACTGCAAAAACGAACCACTTGGTGGCGGGACACTTAAAATTCCAATGGTGGAAACTTATGTAAGATGTCTGAATTTATCTGTTAGTGTAGGCATTGGTTTGTATGAAGCTTCAAGACAATTAAACTATGAGCAGTTGCAATCTGATACGGAACCCTGTAATGATACTCAACAGTTATCTTTTACTGGAGATGTTTTTGCTTAAACTCATGAAATTAAGATTTTATATTATCCAGGATTAGATTGTTTTTTTCAATAATTATTTAGTGGACAAGAATCCTACAACTTCTTATAACTTGATTTTGGGTGGAACCACCTTCTTTCTTACCCTCTAATGCCCTGCTTATCATACAATGAAATAATATCGTCTTTTATTTAAACATAAAACTATCCTAAAGGGTTGTAGCACCATTTTCATTACCCTAAACTACCCAAGAAGCCCTCCATGGCTGGTACCTCGATTTCATTCATGGGTTTGTGAACCTAATTTCTTACCAGAAACTTGAAGCTTGCTTGACTTGTGGCAGTGTTCCTAGGTGCCGCCTGAACCCACACCCCAACCCACAAGACGCCCGACCACCCTTAGAGATGAGGAGGGTTAGAGTTTGAGTATGACTAGGATAAATAATTAATCTAAACCCATCCGAAAGATGCAAATGTGGTTGAGAAAGACGATGGTTTGACCCCTATAATATTAACAGACTCCCCAGGATAGATATTGAATCTAAACCCATCCGAAAGATGCAAATGTGGTTGAGAAAGACAATGGTTTAGCCCCTATAATATTAACAGACTCATCCTCCCCCTTGTTTTGTAAATAACCGGCAATCATGAGGGAGATAGAAGCCGTAAGGACAACCCCTTCAGCGGTTGTCAAGCTTTACAGGTTTATAATTTTTTATTCTTCTGTTGTGTAATAGTTTGAGTTTGAAATATGTGTAATTCAGTAACTCAATGCATTGAGAAACTGGGGTATGACAATAAGTGGGTTTTAAATTCAAGCGAGAAGCTTGAAAAGGAGAATAAGCGCTTTCGATAGGAAATCTGAGTAAAGTAGGAGTAGAGTTTTTCAATTTAGTTTAGGAGATGTGACAACTTAGAAAGCTTATGTCATCTGATACTTGTTTGAGAAGATGAAGAAATTGGAACTTGAAAGAAAAGAGAGAGTAATTAATTGGCACGACTATATCAAACACGTGTGGAGCTTGTAAAGAAGATATCTAAGTTTTAATCATACAAAACCACACCATGATATTTGATATACATCAAAAGGAGTTATGATAAAAACCTTTACAGAAACAAATATTTGTTTTGTGATTGGTTATGCGGTCTCTCAAGCTATCTGTGGCAAAATATGTTAGCCAACTTAGTGTTTTGCGAATGAAATCGTGACAAAATGTTTTTGCATCCAACATTGTGAAGGTTGTGACATGGGTGGGCTATTTTAGTGACCGAGATTACAAATACAAGGTTGCTATATTTGTACAGTTTTTCAATAATTGTTCCATTTTTTTAAAGTTTTCTTTTCTTCTTCCTTTTATTTATAAATATATTCAAATTACTAGAAATATAATCAAATACATAGCCAAACCAAAATATTATACATCAATTTAATTAAATATCAGACAAAAATATTAAATCTTGATGTTTACTATATGGACTATATGAGCATTGCAAGCGCAACTAATGATCCATTCCAAAATGCTTTTTATTTCATGTGTCATAGAGGCCCAATAGATTTTATGAGTAAATCTCATGCCTACAATTTCTTAATTTCTTTTACTGTATTGTTTTTATATTTATGTTTGAATTTGTATTTGATATGTTTTCAAGCGAAGCATTATAAAAAAAAGTAGTGACATAAAATAAGAAATATGAGTAATGAGCCTAGATTCCCTACGTGTTTAGTATTATAGTTTATTTGAGGATTTTGGAAATCAATTAAAAAATTTGCTTCTAGCTTTGTCTCTCTCAAACTTTAACTCTCCCCATCCAATACTTGTTCTCTAGTGCCATCATTTTGTGTTTTCATTCACGTTTTGCCTTCTGTCACATTGTCCCATCATGAAATGGTCGTTGACGACAATCCACTGTCACCTAATGACCTCATTAACCAACTAGTCACCTCAACTAATTCTGCTGCAACCCAAAATACCATTCAACTAACAACTTTGATAGAAGAAATCAAATCCCTCAACAACAAATGAAGTCTCAAACCGCAACCACCTACAACCTAGTCATTCACATCACAACCCTCTCTGATCTCCACCAACACTTTCAAGTCAACACTTTCAAGTCAACACTATCTAGATTGATCAAAATCCCTTAACCATCAGCCACCCCTCCAATACCAATGATAACCTTAAACCATAAAAAATAACCCTATCCATGTTCAATGGATCAAACCCTCTTGGTTGGATCTTTCGAGTGGAATATTATTTTTCCTATTATAAGATTCTGACGGGAGAACGAGTTTCTTCATTCCACTTCGTCGAGAATTCACTCTCATGGTACCAACACTAAGCCAACAATGATCTCCTTGGTTCATAGATGGGTTTCAAACTTCAAGTGTAGCTTTGTTTTGGCCCATCCACATAATCATGAGGGTATCCTACACAAACTTCGAAAACGATATCCGTTAGCGCTTATTGAACAGAGTTTGAGCAGTTGAGCAACCGTAACAGACTCTCCCACAAAACCTTATGAACCTGCTTTATTTTAGGAATCAACTTGAAAGACAATTTGAGTTGGCCATTCACAAACCCAATACACTTCACCAGCATGTGCACTTGTTAAATTAAAGGAAAACAAGCTAGGCTCTTCACCTAAGCCCACACTCTACCGGTTGATACCATATCCATTTCTTCCAACCTTATCCAACACTATGCTTGTCCTACCTCCATCTTCATCCAAAAAACCCTATCAAACACTTACAACATCTCCTCTTTAATTCTCAGCAAAACCATTACCATGCACCAATCTCTCCCCCCAAATCAATCTAACAAAATTGTAAGGATGGTCTTCGTTTTCGGTGCTTGGAAAAGAATTTTCCTCACCACCATAATTTCTTTTGATTGTGGATAACGACAAACATAATACAAAGCCTGATTGTGTCAACTCCAACATCATTGATGATACATCCTAACCATAATTTGTCGCATTGTCTGATGCAGTCTATTTTGGTTTCGAATCTGTTCAAACTCTTGGCATTCCTAGCTATATCAATAACTATCTTGTTACTGTACTCATGATAGTGGAAGCACCCATAACATAGTCCAACCATGAATTGCAAATCAACTAAAATTTACATATACACCTTTTGAACCATTCTTTACCATGGAAGGCAAAGGTCAGTTTTATTCATTGTCACAGCTATTGTGCGGATGTAACTCTCCAGTTACAGAAGTCTCTATGTCAGAGGTGGAGGTTGTTGATATGGTATTAGGAATCTTCTGGTTGGGTGCCCTTGGCTCGATCGCTATTGACTTTTCTATCACAAAACTCTCATTCATAAAGACGGGAACACTTACACATTTCAAGGTGAGCCATTGTCACAACAAGAATCCCCTAACTCACTATCATCCTTAATCTGTTACGATTCTATGGCCTCTATTCAACCCTTACCATGAAACCAAACCCTACATTCACCATACACACCTACCACTAATGATAACCAACTCACTGGTTTGCTCTACTTTGTCAAGTTGGTTTTCGAGGACCCTCAAACCCTAAACCCAAACCGTCCACATAGTCACCATATGCCATTGCTTAATGATAACCAACCTATTAATATGAAGCTATACCGATACCCACATTTATATAAGAAAATTATGACCCGACTCATTTTGAAAATGCTTCATAAGGGCATCATTTGGCCTAGAGAAAGCCCTTTTTGTCACCAGAAAGGATGCTTCTTGGAGATTTTGTGTGGATTACTAGGCTTTGAATTGAATATCGTTACTTTAGTGACTGTTGGATGAACTTTATGGTGCCATAATATTTTCAAAGACCGATCTTCATTATGGATGTCAAAAAATCAAATTAGCACAAGAAGACATCCAAAAAATAGCTTTCTGAACAACTAATGGTCATTATAATTCCTCGTATTCTTATTTGGCCTTACAAATGCACCCTCAAGCTTTTAATCCACCATTAATAACTTTTCATACTGTGCTTCGTCATATTATTTTTGTCTTCTTCGACAAATTTTAATTTATTGTGGAACTAAGGAAGAACACTATCACACCTTCTTATGTCTTTTAAAAATTGTAGTTTTATTAGAAGGTGTCAAAAAATGCCTTTAGTGTAAGAGATGTATCATTGTTTTGGTCACAAGAATCCAGGCTCAGGGTCGCACTAGAACCATATAATTTGTCACCATCCAACATAGGTGCAACCAACTTCCTTTATAATGTTCATTCTTTTCTTGGTCTCACAAAGTATTACCAATTTTTTTTAAAATTTAACTTAGAATGCAGCCCCTTTGAAAAATATCTTGAAGAAGAAAGATTTTGATTGGATCATGAAGCTAATGTAGCCTTTGTTACTTTGAAGTTCCACATGCAAAAGTTAAACACTCTATCTCTTCCACAAAACCTTTTGATTGTTGAGGCCCCTGATCGATTTAGAATAGAATCATGATTATGTGGATGAACTGGTGAGTGTGCACATATTGTGTGGTGACTCAGTGAAAGAAGAAAGTCAAACAATAACACAATTAGACAAACCAAATAATTCATTAAGTATTTATACACTTACATTGGCGGTCACAAACAAACAAAACTAACATAACTAAACCTTTAATTCCCGCCTAATTTACATGTTTTACTTTTATATTCTTCTTACTAATTAACATTAATCTACTTGATTTAGGATTGTCTTGATTATGATCTTCCAACATTCATTACCCTAATCAAGATAATCCTTCTTCCATGTTATTCATCCAATTTGGCAATCCATTATCTTTGTTCCTTCTTTTTACTTTTTTCTTTAATCATCTTATGTGGCTTGTATAAAGAACTTGTTCACCATTCTCACTTTTTTGGACCCCCGATCTCTTTCTTGGCCACGCCCAAAGACCTCTAGAATACAACTATTTAACAACAATGCTCACATTTATGATTTCTTTTAACCTTCTATCATCAACTGAGGAAACAAAGCTACTTGCTTCTACCATTTCCTTGAACCCACAAAATAAGATTTGAATCAAAGCTATGGCCTTTCGCTTGTACCGAATCAAACTCATTTTTTCTGCACTGCTAGTCGAATTTCTCTTGCCAAAATATGCCTACTTGGTACTCCGTTCATACCTTGATCCAATCATAAATATTTGCAAGAACAACCCGGTTTTTCAATCACCCAGTGTAAGGCCCCGTTCCTGCAGACCCCACAGTTAGTCATTCACAACATTAAATACATTAAACGTAATAAATTTACAAACTTAAGCAGCGGAATTATTTTAACAAAAACCACTCATTTCATTCATTTCATTAAAACACTGTTGTTGAGCAATACATTATTGTTTAATCAAATACAAAAGAACTGGTTAATTGCATTACAAAACAACAACAATAATAGGTATGAATGGATGTCAGTCTTTCTCTGCCGAGTAGCTTCACCCTCGTGCTATCCTCAGCATATTTACTTGCCAACTGAAAATATATAAAAGTCAGCGTTGCTAAGTGAGTTTAGTTTTAAAAGTAATAAAATACTTTCTGTAGTATATATATGAAAAATACCTTTTTATGAAAACTTCATCTCTTTATACATGAGCAAGCATTAATCCTACATCAGGTATTTTTTTCTCTTTACTGTATGCATTTTTACTCTGTACTTTTTATTTATCTTTCACTGTCTATGGTGACCAATGAGCAATACCCTAAACTATTGCGCGTGGGAAATGGTGCTGGGCCCTTTTTTTCACCAAGGGCTCACATACTGTAGAAAGGCTCCCAACACCTAGGATATGAGCAAAGGTCCGCCATCCATTGACTGGGCCCCGTGTGCATCGAAGTAGCTACCCCGCATCACGGTTGAGCTGACGACCTCATGGCCGGTCCCCTCCTGTAAGCTTGCCAAGACTTTTTTAACATTTAATTAATTTTCCACTTCACTTCTTTATTGCTCTTTTTTTTCACTTTATTTATGAGTAATACTTACGTACGAATAAGCACACCAAGTAAAAAGTCCATACTAATAATAATACTAATATTAATCTAATCTTATAATAAACAATATTGTTGATACATGTTGTCCCTAGATCGTGATATGTGATGTAATAGATCTTGTTTGGTATGATTAATGAACTGATATTGATAGTCTGTTGGTTATAATGTTTAATAGTTCATTAATGAGTCGTGACTGAATTGATTGGGTTTATTACTACTTGAATGATTACATATAATATTATATTAATTAACTAAAACATTCAAACTTAACTTAATGAAGTTCCATGCGAATGGCTCATGCGAATGAACCATACACATGAAGAACTTCACACGATTGACTCAGTCGCACGACTGAACCAGGAGACTGGATCAGTCGTACGACTGTAACATAAGATTGGCTCAGTCGCACGACTGAACACTCAGTCGCACGAATGAACCAACCGCATGGTTCAATCGCACGACTGAACCAAACTAATGGTTCAGTCGCACGATTGAATAGTGCCAACCTATAAATACAACTCAATTCGTGAAAAACGTGACACTCGATCAAGTACGATCCAGACGAACCCTAGCCGTCCAGAAACCTTCCAAATCGTTCTCCAAGTTCATAGAACACATTAGATCGATTCCTTATCGATTTCTAACGTTAGTTTCAATCCTTGATTGATTCTTCGTGTGTTCTCACTGATTGGATCGCCAATCAAATAGGATTCCGCACTATTTGATCTGGTATACACGTGATCTCTAGGTATTTCAGTCGAATACCAGGTCCTAACAAGTGGTATCAGAGCTATTGGCTCTTGATTACGTGTTGATTCAATCAAGATTGCATAAAAGTTTGTGTTTTTGCACTAAAAACGCAATCTTTGGCATCAAAAGTGATCTTGGAAGTTCCCTGCTCATCGACGTTTGGTTTCTACGGACTTAGGCGATTAGAACTTGTGAAATTTCGAATTTTTACGGCTGAAACCCGTCAAACCTAGAAATTTTCGCAAAACAGCAGCTTCAGTCGCACGAGTGACTCATTCGTACGACTGGACTCCATTCGCATTGCTCATACGCACGATTGGACCTAGTCGCACCCTCATTCGGCCGACTGAACCGTTCGTTCGCATAGCTCATACGCACCAGATTCATTCGCACGACTGAACCAATCGCCCAGTTCATTCGCACGATTGAACCAATCGCAGAGCTTATACGCACGATTAGCTCATTCGCATCCTTCAGTCGCATCAGTGAAAGTTTGTTTGATTAGATTATAAGTTTATTCGTCATGGAAGATCAGATGTCAGCCTTTACTGCTGGGAAGGACTCAAGGATACAGAATCTGCTGTTGCTTGAGAGTGAGGTGGGGAATCACAATAAACCACCAAAGCTTTTGACTTTAGATGAGTTTCCCCACTGGAAACAACGTTTTGAGATCTACCTTAATGGAGTAGATCCTAATCTGTGGGAAGCCATTGAGATAGGTTATAGTACACCGGTGGGAGCTGATGGAGTTAAACTAACATTAAGCGGGATGACAGACGCACAGAAAGTAAAGTACAATGCAGAGAAAAGAGTTTATGCATTGATCACTCAGTCTATCCCCAAAGACATATTCCACCAGTATTCAGAGAACAAGCAGTCCAAGAAACTGTGGGATGCGCTAGAGAAGAGATATGATGGTAATGCATCATTGAAGGCAATCAAGGCAAAGGAGTTAAAGAAGGAATTCGATAACTTCTCATCAATTGGTAATGAAAGTTTGGACGAAGTCATAGACAGATTCTACCACTTGATGAGCGAATTGCATACACATGGAGTGGCTACTACCATGGAAGAGAAAGTAAGCAACTTCGCAGACGGGTTGCCTGATAAGTGGGCTACATTCGTGTCTAACCTGAGACAGAATGGAATCCTTGTAAAGCTGGATATAAATGACTTCATTCTTAAGTTGCGAGAAGAAGCACTAAGGATGAAGTATAGAGCTCAGAAGTCTTCGTACACACAAAATCCAGCTTTATACAACGCCACGCCTCAAGCTAAGACATCTGGAGCACCCCTCCAGACTGCTTTTGTGTCTAGCTCGTCAGGTCCTCACATGCTTCTCCTTCTGGATCAGACACGTCTGGGTCATCATGTACCCATCATATTGGATCAGAAGCAAACGCTACCAAACTGAAGATCGAGAACCTCGGTAATGTGACCGTGGAAGTAGCACGAGAGCATATGGATCTCTTAGCAGCAGTGGTTCATTCATATGATGGACTTGTTGCTGGGAAGATTGGAAACTGCCATCTGGCAGATGAGGACTACGAGCAGGTGGATGAGATGGAGCTTGAAAGAATGGATATAATGTGGGCCTTAGCAAGTGCTGTCCGGAGGGCGAAGAAGTTTGTGAAAAAGACTGGACAGAACTTGGTTGCTACTAAGGACACCACCTTTGGCTTCGACAAGAGTAAAGTGACCTGCTTTAACTGTGGTGAGAAGGGGCACTTCAAACGAGAATGTGTCAAGCCAAAGAAGACGGGGAATGGGAACCCGTTCTCATCCTTTACTCGCCAGACAAGCAACCCTCTAATTCTACTTCATCAAACAAGGATCCAAAAGCCTAACTGCTCATGATGATGAAGGACAGGATTGGAGTTTCAGGTTTGTCTCACCAGGAGAATCTAACATTGCCAGTGTTGAGGATATTGACGATGATTCTGCGAGTGAAGGTGATATAGCAGTTGATTGCAATGTCACATAGTGAAGAAACAACTGCAGCCGAGGTCAGTTACAAGCCAAATGAGGAAGTTTCCACATCAGAGACAGAAAAGCCAGAATCACCAGAACCAGAATCATCTGATGCTGCACTGATGGCTAACTCTTCTGACCCAACTCAGGTAAGTACCACTGACCAAATTTTTAATAACCATGCTTGTTCTGATTGTGACACTTTTAGAATAGCATAGATGAAAATTTACTAGGTTATTAGATCATAATGATAACTTAGTAAAAGATTTACGTCTGTGCACTGAGGCTAATAGAGTACTAAAACAAAATGAGCATAGTTATAAAGAAAAGATAGACCTATTGACTAAACAACTTAGGGAAACCGAAGTAGTGGCTTTTAACCAAGCAAATGACATTAGGTACTATCTAAACTCCCTAGAAGACACTAAGAAACAAAAGGCAGTTCTAGAAGTCGAAGTTAATTCATTAAAACAGAAACTGCATAGTTGGACTAGTTCTTCACACATAGTTCAACACTTAGTGAGAGAAAGGAATAACGGGGAGGGATTAGGCTACAAAGTGGTTCCACCACCACCTGAGACCTTGATGAACACTAAGTCTAGACCAGTAAATAATAACCCCATCAAGGATCATGTGGTGACCACTCCTCTTGTTACTGATCCAGACACCTCATGTTCATCTACTGAATCTGGTCAGAAACAAAAGAACTCCACTTCAAAGGCAAAGGGTAAATTGCCTTGTGTTAACCTGGAAAATGAATTTGAAAAAATTAATTTAAAGTCAGGGTCAAATAGAGTCAAATCAGAACCTAAAAGGACTTCAAATGTTACTTTTTCACATGCTTCAAGTCAAAAACCAGTTAACCAAAAAGTAAAACAGGTTAAATCAGTAAATTTTGTTACACCAGAGAACATCAAACATCCAAGAGTCAAAACTAAAGTGATTGATGTTACTAGAGTGTCACGCACTTCTCCACAAAGAAAGTCTACTCATAAAGTTGATAGCAGGTCATGCTACAACTGTGGAGAATGTGGACACATTGCTTCCTACTGTCATTTCTATCAGACACCTAGGAAGAAGATTGATCTTCTGGACTCTAAACCTAGGTCTTCTAAGCGGAGTTCTTTAACTCCACCTAGAAGAGCTAGTGAACCTAAAGTCCAACCTGTAAGCCAGACGACTGTTTATCATAAAGGCATTGCACAAATCTGGCTTATGGAAAGAAAATCCACCTACGTGTCTAATACTGAGGACAAGAAGGAACCTGAGCTACCCTCACCTTCTAAGGGTCAATGGGTGGAGTTTATGATGTGTGATGCCTCTGGGAAACCCAAGACAGTCAAAGCTTGGGTTCCTAACCTAAACTGATTCATTTACTTTGTATGTGCAGGGTGTTCGATATAGTGCTGAGACTAACACGTGGATTATAGACAGCGGAGCATCCAGGCACATGACAGGAAATAGAGCCCTTTTATCTAACGTCAAACAAATAAAAGGAGGGCATGTTTCCTTTGCAGGAAACAAAGGAGGCTATATCACAGCTCAGGGAGAAGTGGGAAATCAGAAAGTTAAGTTTGATAAAGTGAACTACGTTCAACAACTTCAGAACAACTTACTTTCTGTTTCCCAAATCTGTGATAAAGGATTTAAAGTCATCTTCGATAACCAGAAGTGTTACGTGCTGAAGAAAGATATATGATCCCAGAGGACCAAGTTCTGATGACTGCTTCAAGATATAAAGACCTTTATGTCTTGGATCTGTCAACAGCTGCCACAACGGATCATGAGGTTCAGTGTTTCTTATCTAAAGCTACTGAGAAGGATTCCATCTCCTGGCATCGGAGAATGGGACCATTAGTCAAAGGAAGATGAATCATTTGATTCAGAAGGATTTAGTTAGAGGAGTGAATGTCAAGAACTTCCAACTTCCTGACTTTTGTGTAGCTTGCAAGAAAGGCAAACAGACAAAGAAGTCTCATAAGGAAAAGAAAGTTCATTCAATAGAACTTCCTCTTGAGCTTCTTCACATGGATCTGTTTGTCCAGTTAGTACAAGGAGCATTGCAGGCGACGTGTACTGTTATGTGGTCACTGATGACTACTCAAGGTTCACTTGGGTAATGTTTCTGAAATCAAAATCAGAAACTTTGGAGACATTCAAGGAATTAGTAACCACACTGGAATCACTCTACAAGCTCAAGTTCGACAAATACGCTCAGACAACGGGACAGAATTCAAGAATCAAGGGATGGAGGCATACTGCAAGGAAAAGGAATTGTGCATCAATTCACTTCTGCCTACACACCTCAGATGAATGGCGTTGCTGAGAGAAAGAACAGGAGTTTGATAGAGACAGCCCGGACTATGCTGGCAGACTCGAAACTGCCTATCCAATTCTGGAAGAGGCAGTGGCAAATGCGTGCTATACACTGAATCGAGTCCTAATAGTCAAGCGCCACGGAAAGACATGTTATGAGCTACTTCAAAGACGCAAACCGAATTTGGAGTATCTTGAACCTTTTGGCGCACCGTGTACACTTCTGAAGAAGACACAAGAAGGAAAATTCAGCGAGAAGGCAGTTGAAGGAATTTTTCTAGGATACAACATACCGAACAAGCGAGTTTACAATAACTCAACGGGTCTTGTAGAAGTGTGGTGTAATGTCGACGTTCAGAGATATACCACACCACCTACAGGCAAAGGACCTGCATACTTCTTCGATTATGATGGATTCTTCAAATCCTTCAACATCCCTCTCTCTCCCTCGGATGATGAGTTAGCTACTAGGATGATGTATGATATTCTAAATACTCCATCTAGCACACAGGGAGAGTCATCTACTCAGTCAGAAGGGGTAGTCGATGAAAGTGACTCCTCCTCTGAAGATGAAACTGAAGCAGATGACCAGAACAGTCAGGAGGACAGGTTCCAGTTCCTGAAAGTCCACAAGCATCCACAAGTGATGCACCCTCGACTTCGGAACCTCAAACTCCAACCTCCTCAGATGCAGACCAAAATGTTCACAATCTTGGTTCGGAGGTGACTGTGCCGACTACTCCAGGATCACGACTAAACGTCTATCATCCCCTTGACAATGTTATTGGAGATGTCCGATCAGGAGTACAAACCCGAAATCAGCTATACTCAGCTGATTACGCCTCAGTTATGGAGAAGGGTTACATTCATGATGGTGCTTATCGATGTTTTGTTTCGCAGGTTGAGCCAAAATATGTCAGTGAAGCACTAAATGATGAGGCGTGGGTGAGTGCCATGCAAGAAGAACTTCTGCAGTTTAAGAAGTTAGGTGTATGGACTCTGGTTGATAGACCTAAAGGTGCTAAAGTCATTGGCACCAAATGGGTACTAAAATGTAAGAAGGATGACCAAGAGTCATTATCAGGAACAAAGCTCGACTGGTGGTTCAAGGTTTTCGCCAAGTCGAGGGGATTGACTATAATGAGGTGTTTGCACCCGTGGCAAGGATGGAAGCTATTCGTATCTTCCTTGCCTATGCCTCGTACATGAAGATTAAAGTCTACCAATTAGATGTGAAGAGTGCATTCCTTCATGGGGAAATCAGGGAAACAGTCTATGTAAGTCAACCCGAGGGATTTGAAGACCCTTATCATCGGGATAGAGTTTACAAGCTCGACAAAGCTTTATATGGGCTTCATCAAGCTCCTCGAGCTTGGTATGAGAAACTCTCGACTCATCTTGTGAAACACGGCTTTCGCAGGGGAGTCATTGACTGTACACTGTTTATTAAAGAAAAGGATGGTGACCTACTGCTTGTACAGATATATGTTGATGACATAATCTTCGGGTCAAAGAACGAAGAGTTATGCAAAGAGTTTGAAGCAGTGATGAAGAAAGAGTTTGAGATGAGTGCGATGGGGGAGATGAAGTTCTTTCTCGGGTTACAGGTGGATCAAACACCTAAGGGATCTTTCTACATCAGACCAAGTATGTAGGAGACATTCTCAGTCGCTTTGACATGGAGAATGCTTCTGCTGCTGGGACTCCACTTGCTACGAATCATGATATAGCACCTGATGAGAATGGAGATCTTGTAGATGCCACTATGTACCGAGGAATGATTGGATCCCTCATGTATCTCACTGCCTCAAGACCTGATATCATGTATGCTACATGTTTATGTTCCAGATATCAGGCTAAACCTAAGGTCAATCATCTGATCGGGGTCAAAAGGATCTTTCGCTATCTAAAGGGTACACCCACACTGGGGTTGTGGTATCCTCATGATGACGATTTTGAGCTCACAGCGTATAGTGACTCGGACTATGGAGGCTGCAAAATGAACTACAAGTCTACATCAGCAGGTGTCAATTCTTTGGGAGAAGATTAGTTACATGGCAGTGTAAGAAGCAGACATCGGTTGCATTGTCAACTGTGAAGCCGAATATTTGCTGCTGCAAGTTGCTGTTCACAAATCATTTGGATTCAACAGCAAATGCGGGATTACGGTTTGAAATTCTCATCTACTCCTATTTTTGTTGATAACTCTGCTGCAATTGCAGTAACCAAAAATCCGGTTCAACATCCTAAGACCAAACACATCGGTATTAAATACCACTTCATAAGAGACTGTTTTGAAAGAAGTAATTATGTGGTTAAAATTAATACTGATTTTCAACGTGCTGACCTCTATACTAAAGCCTTTGATAAACCACGTTTTCAATATTTGCTAGAGGTCAACGGCGTTAAAAAGAAAAGTGAGGTAATTCCTGATGAGAATAATGTGTAGTCCGATGTAGTTTCGTTAAAGTTTATTTTATTTTATGTTATCTGTTTTTTTCTTTTCGTCTGTTATATTTAAACTCATGTTATTTTGCTGTTTATTAAAATCCAAAAATAATTAAATCCAAATGATTTTAGTATTTTAGGGGGAGAATATGTCAGCAAGTTAATTAAAAAAAAAAAAGGGAGAAAAGGGAGGAGAAGGGGTAACTAGCTGAAATAGGTAGATTGTGTCTGTGATACCGATTCAATACCTTTGGAATATGATAGTACACAGGAACAAATCAAGAGGGATTTTAAAATTTAAGGTTTGAAAAGATGCAAAAGTTCAAAGTATAAGTCTGTGTAGTCTAAGCAATATAAAAGGGAAGATGATAGAAAACTGGCAACTCCTAAGGTGACACAGAGAAAGTAGACTTAGAGGCTGCTAGACCACAAATGATATGTTGGTAGATTCAACACAATAGACAATTAGACCTGATTGGTGATCTCAAGATCAAACTAAGTTGTTCAACTGACTGTGGGCTTCCATCTTATCACTGGTTAACACAATCAAATATATTCCAATAAGGGGTAATGAGCATTTAAATGCCACAAAAGTGTGCGGATGACCATAATTAGAGCAAAGCAAGAAAAAAGAAAGACAAATGCAATAAAGCTAATGACTTATGTTGTTGGTGCATATTGTGTCAAATAAAATAAGCTGCTCTAACAAGGAGATAGGTTGTGTGCCTCTCTGCTGTGCGATGGCACTGACCTGAGGATAAGCATAACCTAGATATTCTAGAATTCATTGTTGTTTGCCGCCTCTCTGCTGTGCGATGGCACTGACCTGAGGACAGGCTTCTCTTTGAAAGCTCTAAGAATAGTCTCTTCTTGTAATAATACCCGTAGACCGCTCAAAACCTCTGAGGAATGTTGATTACCATATAAGTGTGGGATCCACAAATGTTAGCTGAAATAATTAAACCTAAATCAGTCACCAGTCTGCGTCAAAAGTCTGTGTATGGATTTAAGTGGACAAACATACTGACAATCTTAGTGGCTACATTCTCAAGAGTTCAAATCAATGTGAAAATCTAAGAGTTTCAGGATTTCCTTAAGTTGCTAACGACTCTGGATGAACACCGAGAATTTAAGCATCAAAAAGTTTTAATAACAAGTCCCAAATGATTTGATATTCCTGTATGATTCCAAAATTGAGTTGGTCCAGATATGATCAATCTAAGTTAAGCTGTCTACTCCTAATCAAATCCCTAGATTTCCATCTTAGGGTTTTATCTCTCACAAAAAGTCCAAAAAAACTTTAGTTGTGTAGTTAGTTTAAGTTCTATGTTTATCTTTAAATTGTGTGTCTGTCGGACTACATCAGGGAAATCAGAAGGGAATTAACTTACCTAAAAAAGTCATGTCTGAGATGGCCACATGTTTTCAAATTTAAAAGGTCACGTCTGAAGTGACTGAATTGGTTAAGAGCTTACAATGTTATTATCAAAAGTGAAAAGGGTCTTAATAGTAAATGTTCAAAATGACTGTAAACTCACAAAGTGTGACCCATTCGCACTAGTGGATCATGGTTATCGACCAACTATGCGAATGGCTTCCAATCGGCCGAATACGAAATTGATCCATTCGACCGAATAGAAGGGGGAGAATGAAACAGTAGACCGACTGAGGCTCAGTCGGTCAACTAAAGAGGCGAATGAAGGAGACCGAATGAGTCAGTCGACCGACTGAGACTCAGTCGGCCGACTGAATGCGATTGACTAGGCCAATCGTACGACTGAGACTCAGTCGCCCGATTGAACTGAGCGAATGAGGCCAGTCGGCCGAATGAACCTAGGTTCAGTATTTAAGGTCAGTCGATCGCATCTCACTCATCACTCCCAAATAGCACCCCAAATCGCGTTCTTTACCGTTACTCGTCAAAATTGCCACAGATTCTGATATACATTGCTGTTAAGTTTTACATTCGAGTGACGTTTTACAGGTACACTACTCCTTGAATCCTACCAAAATCAGCACATTACCGCCTACAATAGCGACCTCGATTGAATCAAGAACCGAACTGTGAAATGACCTAATCACCTATGTAAATGAAGCAAAATGTTAAAATTGAGTTTAATAGGTTATTAGTGACAAGTAGACGAGGCTAATGGACCATTAAACACTATTAAATGACTTAGATTGGTCAAGATTCGACCCACAGGCGATCGAACAGTGGGGCAAGCGACTGGTCGTTCAAATGAACTCCAATCGCACGATTGAACCTTGCGATTGGATCATTTGACCGACTGAACCACCCGAATGAGTCCAGTCGGCAGATTGAACTCAATCGCATGTCTCAATCAGCCGATTGAACTCAATCGCATGCCTCAATCAGCCGATTGAACTCAATCGCATGTCTCAATCAGCCGATTGAACTCAATCGCATGTCTCAAACAGCGACTGACTTCAGTCGCATGATTCATTCGCACGAATGAATCAAAATGACTTTCAACTTTACACTTAGAACAGAAGTTTTCATGTCTTATGTACTAATGATTCTATGTCTTGTGTGTTACAGATAAATGGCAGAAAGGTGGACCATAAATCCAAAGCACAACATCTGTGCCCATTTGGATCACACCACCAGGAACGGGGCTGAGTTTACCGACATTATAGCCTTTCTGAGACGGTCCCGATTCATAAGGCTATCTCCACTCCTTGCACGCCTTATAATCACTCCATCAGGCATTCTGGGAGAATGCCTTGGTGGACCGCTCTCGTGAGCCTTACTGTATCAGGAGCTCTATACTGGGCCATGATATTGAGATCTCTGCTGCCGACATTCAGAGGGTCCTAGAGTTCGGGGATGACGCTGATCATCCTACTAAACTACATCCGTTGACAGTGAGAGGATGCTTCCTGAGGATAAAGTACGCTGGGGATATCAACTCAGGTGTGCTCAACAAGAGCAACCTGAGCCCCCAGTACAAGTACTTAGCACACGTGATCCTCAAGTGTGTTGCATCGAGAGGGGTGGGTTTGACGACCTCTCAGACCAGATTCAAAATGCCTACGTGGCACTGGTTCTGAACCACCCCTTCAGTTTTTCCAGCATGATATTCTCCTACTTGGTGGAGAATTTGGAGGTAAAGGGAAAAGAGGGTTTGTATGTACCCCAGATTCTTACAGCTCGTCTTCACGAGAAGCTGCCACAGTTGCCCAAAGAGTCATGACGCAGTGGCCTAGAGATAATGGATGATACTACTCTGGGCAGGATGAGAGTTTACAGGGGAAAGCAGATTAAGCCCCAAGTGAAAAGAATGATTGGCCACTTAGCAGATGAAAGTTATGTGGCACCGGGGAGACGCCATGGCGTCACGAGGACAGTGACTCCGACGTGGAGCCAATTGTCCTCCCTACTGATGATTCAGAGGAGGATGACAGTGGGGATGATGCTATTCCATCCAGAGGCACTGTGTCTGACTCTGTTCCCTCTGTGTCTGTCTCACCTGCTGAAGTAACTGAGTCAGCAGGATTTCATCAAGATTTTGTTCTTAACGATGGATGAGGTTGAATCTGATGAGGAGCCACTGACCCGAACTGTGGGAAGGAAAGTTGTTCCCACAGAACATGGGTTGAGGGTTGTTGGTGAACAACCGAGAGGCTCCGGAGATACAGAAACTGATCCAACTTATGCTCGGGGTCCTCAGGCGGGATTGAAGGGGGAGCATCCACCTCGAGGGAACGAGGAGAAAACGGATGGCTCAACCCCATGGCCAAAAAGAAGAAGCGTAAGGTAACCTTATCACTACCACATCCACCATACCTTCCACCACTACCACCTCTGCAGACACACACCACCATCCACCACCATACCTTCCCCCACAGCAACACAGACACCACCATACCGACCCCACAAGCCAGACCCCAGCCACCACTACATCATTCACCCCACACTCACCACCACTATCATCCAGACCTGACCCGATATTCACCACCTCCACCACCACCACTAGCCACCAAACCGAGCCCTCAGCCTACCCCTCACACACCTATAGATCTCCTCTACCTCCACTCGGGTAGAGGAACAGCTGTCAGCTTAAATAGAATGGTGTTGCGATTGCTGGCGGCTGATGAGGAAAAGACCACTCAGATCCGCCAGCTTACCGACCTGACTGCTGCACAATCGCATAAAATTGCAGAGCAGGATCGAGTATTGAGGAGCAGGCCCAGCAATTGGCTGCTCAAACACTCAGTATGGACCAACTCCGAGCTCAAAGTGTCGCAGCAGGTAAGCAAATAGAGGAGTTGGAAAAAGCTAAGAGGACCATTTTGCTAAAATTGAAAGGATCAAAGGAGGAACCTCTAAAGATAAGGATGGAGACAGAGATAATGAAGATGATGATGATGATGATGATGACAGTGATACTGATGAAGAGAAACCGAAGAGTGGTGTGCAGATGAAGACACTGAAGAGGAGAAGCAGCTGAATCTGTCTCAGCTCCCGGCAAGAGAAGAGAACAAAGAACAGACAGGATCAGTCAGCTTCTGCTTCTGCACCTTCACATGAGAGACTAGCATTCAGGATAAAAGTAAATAGTGGATGTTTATGTATTTAATTACTTTTGTATTCTGTATTGAAAAACCATGTACTAAATGTTTATATTAAGTTAATGCATTTTGTTTGATATATTACTAATGATTTGAGTGTGAAATGTGTAAATCAAACAGATCCAAAGTACCACAGAGATGAGTTTGATATTGCTCCCCTTCAACAGGTCAAGTCTCAACTCACAATGATTCTTGATCTGCAAGGGATTGTCAGAAGGTCAGTGAGTTATACCCCTGAAGAAGGTGAAATAATTCACGACCTATCTAACGAGCAACTGGCAGAGATGTTCAGACTCAATCCTGATGACATTGTCAAGGATGCTCCAACAGTTGATTCAAACAGTGACGACGAACTACATGACGTTGATGAAGTTGAGGTTGAAGATATTGCTGCTGAAGAGTACCCTCAGTACGCTGACAACGAGGGTAATGTGGTCCCCAATCTGGGAGTCCCTAGTCAGTGATATGTTTGAGGTACTAGACAAGATGGAGCAGGAAGCTGGAAAGACCGAAGGAACAGCCCAAGCCTCAAACGATGATATACATTCGAAAGGCTGAGTGGGCTGAATGTTTTAAAGAAGTCAGAGCCCAACGTGCTGCACCGAAGAGGGATGCCTACACCAAGTTCTACAGCGTCAAGAAACATCTTATGGTGTCAGGCAGGATTATAGCATGGGCATATTTTGATGATCTTAACGTTTATGCCGTTAAGAGGGAAAGGGCATAGAGTACTTTAGATTTCCACATGATCTAAAGACTCTACCAGGATTTGAGCTCAACCAGCTGGCCAAATTGAAGCTGTTGTATCTGACCCGAGAAAAATGTCAGGCTGGTTTGAGGCTGCCCTAAAGAAAGAGTACCACACCAGGTGGATTAACTTCAGACCTCACAACCTACAAGGTATATTAGAGGTCTGAGATGGATGCCATTACTGAAAACCTAAGATTGTGTTGAAGTGGAGTCCTCCTCGCACTATGTCGAGAATCCCTCTCAGGAAATGCCACAAGACTTCACTCCACACTTCAAATGGTGGTACTATGATGGAGAACTGCTGAAGCTGTCATAGTTCTGAACAAAGGGGATCAAATGGATACTGTCAGGGTATTCGACCCAATGTGGCTAACCAACTTGTCTGCTAATGATGTCTATACTTATACAAGTGGCCATTGTTCTATGACACAAGACATGTACAAGCCCTCCAGTTCCAAAATGTTATACGACTTTGCTTCGCGTTTGATATTCACGCGGGAGTCACACAAGAGGACAAGTACAAGAAATATGAGGAGGTAATGAAGAAAACAAGACATTAGAGAGATCTAGGTCCAAGGGGAGTTTGTTGATACATGTATGTCCCTAGATCATGATATGTGATGTAATAGATCTTGTTTGGTATGATTAATGAACTGATATTGATAGTCTGTTGGTTATAATGTTTAATAGTTATTAATGAATCGTGTGACTGAATTGATTGGGTTTATGATTACTTGAATGATTACATATAATATTATATTATTTAACTAAAACATTCAACTTAACTTAATGAAGTTCCCATGCGAATGGCTCATGCGAATGACCATACACATGAAGAACTTCACACGATTGACTCAGTCGCACGACTGAACCAGGAGACTGGATCAGTCGTACGACTGTAACATAAGATTGGCTCAGTCGCACGACTGAACACTCAGTCGCACGAATGAACCAACCGCATGGTTCAATCGCACGACTGAACCAAACTAATGGTTCAGTCGCACGATTGAATAGTGCCAACCTATAAATACAACTCAATTCGTGAAAAACGGTGACACTCGATCAAGTACGAATCCACGAACCCTAGCCGTCCAGAAACCTTCCAAATCGTTCTCCAAGTTCATAGAACACATTAGATCGATTCCTTATCGATTTCTAACGTTAGTTTCAATCCTTGATTGATTCTTCGTGTGTTCTCACTGATTGGATCGCCAATCAAATAGGATTCCGCACTATTTGATCTGGTATACACGTGATCTCTAGGTATTTCAGTCGAATACCAGGTCCTAACCATAATAATAAGGAACAATCCTAAAACGATCATAATCACGTGCATTAAACCCATCATTAATAAACCCTAGTCAACTCGTCAAAAACCCTACAAGCATAGACTCCCAAAATTATTAAATAAATTCTTAGTGTTAGGGGCTTAGACACTATTTGGTGGCATGGGCCCGTTTCGGCGCTTCATCACTATACCAGCGCTCAGCAACACTTACTACTTTGACACTTAGGCGCATGACTTTCAGGCACATGGACCTATATCGGCGTATGACCGCATCGGACGCATGACACTTAGACGCATGGGCTATCCGGCGTAATGGAAACTTAGGCTTATGGGTTATTTAGATTCAGGGTAATATTGGGGTGCATGGCCCTACACTTATCGTCCGACTAAACATTCTAGGCGTATGGTTAACGTTCAGGCTATTAGTTACACTTAATCATTTCTAGGCATTTCCAGGCTATGGCCCTTGTTTTTAAGGTGCATGACCCTTCTGTTCAACAGGTTCTAGGATATTTTTTCGAACCCAAAGATCCAGCCTAATTGTTCGAAGCTTACCAAGGCTATTCAAACATGAACAACCCTATAAGCATCTTAAGATCTCATAAACATGCACAAAACATACGGGTTATATATCATCAACATTGAAAATCATTTAACACATTTCACCCCAAGAAAGTTTAAAAACAAGTAAAACCCGGGTCTAGAAACTCACCTAGTGCACTTTGGGTGTTTTTCTTCTCTCTTCCTTCAACCTTTTGGCAACTGATGTTCAAACACCCGAAACCCACAAAAACACACAACAAACAATAAGCATATAGCATATAACGGAGACAAACCCCGACACAACACTTAAAAGCCTTGAATTCTTACCTTGAATCCATCCTCTTCTTCTTCTTCCACCGCGAGTTTCCTTCTGCTCTCTCTCTCTCTCTCTCGTCTCTCTCTCTTCTCTCAGAACCGATGAAAAAGGTGATGTGAGAGAGGATGGTCGGCCATGCCCACCTTACACGCAACTTTTTGTACTTTGGTCCTTTTAACACATTTAAAACCCCTCAACTTGGGTTTTATTGACATTTCCTTTCTTTATTCTTCAACTCTTATCTTTCTTTTTTTTAAGAATAACCAGGCATTACAAGTCCACCCCCCTTAAATAGGTTCGTCCCTAAAACCTGTTATTCCTCAAACAGACGAGGGTAATGCTGCCGCATCTCCTTCTCAGTCTCCTATGTAGATTCGGATCCCTTCCTGTGCTTCCACTGTACACGCACAAGAGGAACCACTTTATCCCTCAACCTCTTCTCTTTACGATCGATGATTACCACCGGTTGCTCCACATAATTGAGCCTTTCTTCTACTTCGATGTCTTCCAGTGGAACAATCATGTCTTTATCAGCTAAGCACTTTCTTAGATAAGATACATGGAATGTTGGGTGTATTCCACTTAACTCATCTGGTAACTCCAATATATAGGCCACCTTTCCTACTAGAGCAATGATTCGGAAAGGTCCTATGTATCTCAAGCTTAACTTACCCCGTTTCCTGAATTGGATGATACCTTTCCAAGTTGAGACCTTCAACATAACCTGGTCACCCACCTGGAACTCAATCGGTCTGCGTCGTTTATCAGCATACGACTTCTGTCTATCTTTGGCTGCCTTCATGAAGGCTTTAATCTTCTCAAGCTTCTCAGTCGTAGTCTCAATTACCTTGACGCTCCCCAATTCCTTCTGACCAATATAACCCCAACAAATGGGTGTTCTACATCTCCTACTGTATAGCATCTCATATGGTGGTATGCCAATGCTGGCATGATAGCTGTTGTTGTATGAGAATTCAGCTAACGGTAAGTGGTCATCCCAACTTCCCCCAAAATCAATCACACATGCCCGAAGCATGTCTTAGAGTGTCTGAATGGTCCTTTCTGACTGACCATTAGTCTAGGGATGATAAGCTGTGCTAATATGTAACCTCGTCCCCATGGCATCATGGAATTTCTTCCAGAATTTGGATGTAAACCGGGTGTCACGGTCGGATACAATAGACACCGGCACACCATGACGAGTTACAATTTCCTTGATGAATAGATCCGCCAACCTCTCAGATGAATATGTCTCGCGGATCGGTAGGAAGTGAGCACTCTTCGTCAGACGGTCAACAATCACCCATATGGCATTGTACCCTTTTGGAGTACGTGACAACTTCGTAATGAAATCCATGGTGATATGCTCCTAATTCCATTCTGGTATATCCAAAGGTTGGATCTTCCCATACGACTTCTAGTGTTCGGCCTTCACCTGTAAGCAAGTAGGACACTTACTCACATACCCCACCACATCGCGCTTCATACCCGATCACTAGTAATCTTTCTTCATATCTTGATACATTTACATGGCACCAAGATGAATGGAGTATCGAGTCTTGTGAGCTTCATCCATAATCCTCACACGTAGATCCCCAAAACGAGGAATCCACACCCGTCCAAATTGAGTTTTAACATCTTGTGAGATTCATCCATAATCCTCACACGTAGATCCCCAAAACGAGGAATCCACACCCGTCCAAATTGAGTTTTAACACCAAATGTGTTTTCACCCAATTCCCCAACCAGACCTCTCATCCTTTCAGAGTTAAGATAATCTTCTTTCAGTGCCTCATCTTGAAACTTTTTGACTTGCTTCATCACATCAGAGGTCATGATCAGTTGATATGCTTTCACTCGAATTGGCTCGGGCCTCTCCTTTCGGCTAAGGGCATCAGCCACCACGTTAGCCTTGCCCGGATGGTAATGGATCTCATAATCATAATCTTTTATAAGCTCCAACCATCTTCTCTGCCTCATGTTCAGGTCCTTTTGCTCAAAGAAATACTTCAAGCTCTTGTGGTTAGTGAAAATGGTGCACTTCGTCCCGTAAAGATAGTGCCTCCAAATCTTCAATGCAAAGACCACGTCTGCTAGCTCCAAGTCATGAGTGGGGTAATTGACCTCATAAACTTTCAACTGTCAGGATGCATAGGCTATAACCTTCCCTCTCTGCATTAGCACGCACCCCAACCCTAAGTAGGAAGCATCAAAGTAGACCACCAAATCCTCGCTTCCTTCGAGAAATGATAGAATAGGAGCTTGAGTCAACGTTGCCTTTAACTCCTCGAATGCTTTCTCTTGAGCTTGACCCCATACAAACTTCATATCTTTCCGAGTCAACTTGGTTAGTGGAGACGCGATCTTAGAAAAGTCTTGAATGAATCTTCTATAATAGCCCGCCAAGCCCAAGAAACTATGAATCTCGGATGGCGTCTTCGGTGACTTCCATTGCATCACTGCCTCCACCTTTCCGGGGTCTACCATAATCCCCTAGAGATTCACCACATGACCCAAGAATTGAACTTCGCGCAACCAGAATGCACACTTGGAGAATTTGGCATACAACTTCTCCCTTTTTAATGTCTCCAACACCTCCCGAATATGACCGACATGCTCTTCTTCGCTCTTCGAGTAGATCAGAATATCATCAATGAACAAACTTACTGATCTATCCAACATCGGCCGACACACTCGATTCATCAAATTCATAAAGGAAAATGACGCGTTAGTTAGACCAAAAGACATAACGAGGAACTCGTAGTGTCCATATCGCGTACGGAAAGCTGTCTTGGGAATGTCTTGTTCCTTCACCTTCAATTGATGGTAGCCAGATCGTAGATCTATTTTAGAGAACCAACTGGCACCTTGGAGCTGGTCGAACAAGTTATCAATCCTTAGTAACGGGTACCGATTCTTCACCATCAACTTGTTCATCTCTTGATAGTCAATGCACATTCGCATACTCCCGTCCTTTTTCTTTACAAACAATACCGGAGCACCCCACGGAGAGATACTCGGTCGAATGAATCCCTTATCCATTAACTCCTGCAATTGGCTCATGAGTTCCTTCATCTCAGTCGGATCTAATTGATATGGTGCTTTGGGAACGGGTTGAGCATCGGGTATCAAATCAATTTGGAACTCAATCTCGCGATCCAGTGGCATGCCGGGTAAGTCTTCCGGGAATACCTCCGGAAAGTCGCACACCACTGGCACCTCAAATAATTGCGGTACCGACGCATCCACATCTTTTACGTAGGCCAAGTAGGCACTACATCCACGTCTTATGCACTTCCCCGCCACCGCCATCGAAATCATCTTCGGGATCGTACTAACGCGATCTCCATAAATCATAACCAAACTCCCATCGGGCGCAACTAATCGAATCATCTTCTTGCGACATACGATGTTTGCTTCATAGGTTGCTAACCAGTCCATCCCTAGTACTACATCAAATCCACCTAGGGGCATCACGTGTAACCTAGCAGCAAACCTATGACCTTCTAGTTCTATAGCACAGTCCTCTATCATATCAGTATTTCTCGTGGACTTGCCAATAACGGTTTCTACATCGAATGGTTCATTGACATTTCTACTACTAATAGGCAACTTAGCACAAAAAGTAGTGGAAATAAAACTCCTACTAGCACCGGAATCAAACAATACAGAGGCACAAGTTTGGTTTACTAGAAACATACCTGACACAACATCGGGATTAGCTCTGGCATCCTCCCGGGTCATGGTGTAAGCTCTAGCACTTGCCCTCTGCCCTCCTTCCTCCGGATTCTTCTTCGCTCCAGAGCTCTCCGCCCTCGGCTTTTTATAGTCTTTGGTCGCGTGGCCCTCTCTGCCACAGTTATAGTACTTCAGCACCCTATAGTCTCTAGCGATGTGGCCAGGCTTGCCATATCTGAAGCATACATTCATTCCCATCCTGCACTCACCGGCATGCTCCCTTCCACATCTGCCACACTTTTTCACCTCTGATCTTGACGACACCCCACGGTCGTCCACCTTCATCTTCTTGTTGTTTGGAGTGAAACCACCACGTCCAAACCTCTTCCCATTCCAGTTCTTACCATCCCCACTCATCTTCTTCACCTCCACCACAGTCTCCTCCCGCTCATCATACAATCTACCCGCCAAATCCACCATCGATTGACAGGTACCTGAGCAACAATCAGGTGTCTGCGAATGTCAGCCGGCAGTCCCTGGATGTACCTCTTGATCTTCCTTGACACCAGCGTCACCTGATCTGGCACCAGCCTCGCCATCTCGTTGAATTTGGTGGTGTACTGCTGGTGGGTCATGGTTCCCGCTTCAAGTTGCAAAAACTCCCTCTCATTTTATCGAGTTCCCTGTGAGGACAGAATTCCTCGATCACCAACTGCTTAAACTCCTTCCATCGCATTTTCTCGATGGCTCTGGCACCCTCAGCTTGGACAATATTGTCCCACCAACACAGCGCTGAATCAATGAAAGAGTGAGTCGCGAACTTCACTTTTTGGTCTTCATGGCACTCAGTGATCTCCAAAACTGCCTCCATTCCCCTCACCCAGTGGTGAGCGGCAGCAACATTGCCATTACCATCAAAATTCGGGGGCTTACACCTTTGGAACGCCCCATAACCGCACCCTCCGGTCACTACCCCCCACTACATCATCCTCCTCATCAGACAACACAGTCTCAGGCTCTGGTTGTTCCTCCTCCCTTCTGCTTCCTTGCCCGTTGATCCCTTTCTATTCTCCTTCTCCTTCCTTTCCTCGCTTCTCACAGCCCTGATGACTTCAGTCACCACAGACGGTAAGACTGTCTGCATGACCTGGTGTGCTTCATCAGCAATCGCCTCCCTAGCTGAGCATTCAAGCTAGCATTCTCATTCTCTTCGCTCCGGCCATGAACCTCAGGGTTCTCATGGGTCATCTCAGGAGCCTTAGCACTACTCCTGGTCACACGTGGATGACCTTTGCCTCTAGGAGTCTTGGAAGATTTCCGACCAGCCATCCTCTAACACGCTATAAGATTCAAACACTAACACGGTCATTCAAGGTAACAACTTAGTTTATGTCAAGTATAGTAAGTCCCTAATTACAGTGGCCAGTTCTGATTAGCCACTTACTTTACTCTTCATACCCCAAGAATTTCCTATCCTGACTTAATCAGTATCTAAATCTACTAAGAGCACATAAATCACATAGCATGTGCACATAATACCGGTTAACATTAAGAAAAGACATACCTGATGGCACGTAGCTACTCGGGCTGACATCCGTCCAATTGTCCCATTTTCAGTTTAAGTTTAAGTTTTAAAATTTATTTAACCCAATTCTCTTAAACTTTGGCTCTGATACCAACTTGTAAGGCCCCATTCCCGGAGACCCCACAGTTGATCATTCACAGCATTAAATACATTAAACGTAATAAATTTACAAACTTAAGCAGCGGAATCATTTTAACAAAAACCATTCATTTCATTTCATTAAAACACTGTTGTTGAGCAATACACTATTGTTTAAGCGAATACAAAAGAACTGTTTAATTGCATTTCAAAACAACAACAATAATAGGTATGAATGGATGCCAGTCTTTCCATGCCAACTAGCTTCACCCTCGTGTCATCCTCAGCAATATTTACCTGCCAACCGAAAATGTATAAAAGTCAGCGTTGCTGAGTGAGTTCTAGTTTTAAAAGTAATAAAATACTTTCTGTAGGTATATATACGAAAATACTCTTTCTATGAAAACTTCATCTCTTTATACATAAGCACGCATTAATCCATATAATCAGGTAATGCTTTTTTTCTCTTTACTGTATGCCTTGTTTACTCTGTATACTTTTTATTTATCTTTCACTGTCTATGGTAACCAATGAGCAATACTTTAAATTATGTGCGCAGGGGAAATGGTGCTGGGCCCTATTTTTTCCACAAGGGGCTCTACATACTATATACAAGGCTGACCCAGACACCTGGGGTATGCTGCAAAGTTCCGCCAGTCTCAATTGACTGGCCCGTGTGCATCTGAAGGTAGCTAACCCGCATCACGGTTGAGCTGATGACCTCATGGTCGTGTCCCTCCTGTAAGCTTGCAAGACTTGTTAACATTTTAATTAAGTTCCACTTCACTTCTTCATTGCTCTTTCACTTTATTATTAGTAATATTTTATGTTACGATTATAAGCACACCACGTAAAGTCACATACTACTAATAATATTATTAATAATAACAATAATAATAAGGAACAATCATAAAACGATCATAATCATGCATGAAACCCATCATTAATAAACCCTAGTCAAACCTCGGTCAAAACCTTAAAAGCACAGACTCCCAAAAATTCTGAAATAAATTCTAAGTGTTAGGCGCTTAGACACTATTTGGGTGCATGGGCCCTGTTTGGGCGCTTCATCACTATACAGGTGCATCAGCCAACACTTAACTACTTTGACACTTAAGCGCATGAACCTTTCTGGCGCATGGACACTATTCGGGGGTATGACCCATTCGGACGCATGGACACTTAGACACATGGGCTATCCGGGTGTATGGAAACTTAGGCGCATGGGGTTATTCAGACGCATGGGTACTATTGGGGCGCATTGCCCTACACTTAGTTGTCCGACTAACATTCTAGGCGCATGAGGGTACTGTTCAGGCGCATGAGTTACACTTAATCATTTCTAAAGCATTTCCAGGCGCATGGGCCTTGTTTAGGCACATGAACCTTCTATTCAACATGTTCCTAGATATTTTCGCACCCAAACATCCAGCCTAATTGTTCTAAGCTTACCAAGGATATTCTAAACATGAACAACCTATAAGCATCCAAGAATCATCATCAAACATGCACAAAACATACGGGTATACATACATAAACATTTGAAAATCGTTTAATACATTTTTAGCCTCAAGAAAAGTTTAAAACAAGTAAATCCCAAGGTCTAGAAACTCACCTGGTGCAACTTTGGGTGTTTCTTCCTTCTAACCTTTTGCAACTGAGTTCAAACACCTAGAAACCCACAAAACACACACCACGAACACACACACAAACACATAAGCATATAACGGAGACAAAACCCAACACAAACACTTAAAAGCCTTGAATTCTTACCTTGAATTCAATCCTCTTCTTTTTCTTCTTCAACCGAGAGTTTCTGCTCTCTCTCTCTCAAGAACCGATGAAAAAGGTGATGTGAAGAGAGGGTGGGCGGCCATGCCCACCTTTACACCAACTTTTTGTCCTTTTGTCCTTTTTACTCTTTTAACCCCTCAACTTGGGTTTTATTGACATTTCCTTTCTTTATTCTTCAACTCTTATCTTTCTTTTCTTTTTTTAAAGAATAACTGGGCGTTACACGCAGATTAGATCAAAAACCCGCTAATCCGCTGTTTGACCAACTTACTCCTTGAACGAATTTCCATCCAGTTGTTATTTGCAAAAAAGAACAACTCGATTTCTCAATCACCCTGATTTAATCAATCCCATCAAAATTTCATTCATTAATTTACTCCTGGATCAAAATAACTTTGAACCTCCTATTCTTTTACCATGATTCTCCCATCTACTTTGGATTAATTTTTGTTGCCAATCGCCTCTAATTTGATTTATGCAGCAAAAGAATATTCATTTTCCATATAATGTTTATTTTGACTTGTGTGTTCAACTTCCATAACCATCGAACTTTTTTGTATCAATTTGTTGACTTTCAATTCTGCAAAGAACCAACCGATGGTTTTGTTTCGATTATTGTTTGTCGATAACATCATTGTAAGGTTTATATAAGACTGATGCAATCCAAAACATCCAAAGTCTATCATGCATGCACAGAAGTACTAAGTAGAATGCTTCGGAAGTTTCACACTATGCCTTAGAAAATATTCTAAGTGTGAAATCTTTCAAAGCCAAGACCAATATCTTCCGAAGCCAAATATGAAGTCTTCCAAATCTTCAAAGACAGTCTTCTGAAGCCAACTCATGAAGACAGATTTCTTCCGAAGACTTTTGAGTACATGCTTTATCTAATGTACCTTTTACCATAAAACTAAACCACCTTTCTGCTGCAACTCTGTTTGACTCACCAACTTTCACAAGTTGGTAAAAGTTCCATGCTTTTAGTAAACTGTGCATTAAGGTCTTGAGTCTGTTGCTTTCTACTTTATGTACTTTTATCCTTTTTGTAATATATTAAGATGTGAGCTATGGCATGTCATAGTTAGTAGTCAAAAGGCAATTTTCCTTTTGACTCTATATTGATTTTGTTGTTGTCTAGATTAGGTATCCAACTAGCCTTCAAAGTATGGCCGATTGTAGGATGTAGTATAAAGTATCTTAGTCCATTGTATTCTAAACACTTTATGCTTTGTAAAACCTGTAAGTAACTTGAGAGCAATATACAACATTCTTAAAAACCAAATACTTGTGTTATTGTTATTGTTGTTGTTATGTCTCTTTATTACTTCTGTTTCTTAGTATCAAAGTGTGACTAGTTACTAGTTCCCCATTTGATCAATTAAGTGTTCTAACTCACTCTCCTCATTGTGTGTTGTATTGTAAGTGACCATCCCTTAAATGAGCCTGCAATTGGTATCAGAACATTCCAGGCTCTTGATTGTAAGATCTCACCATCTTAATATGCCTCACACACACAAAATACTTAACATCTCAAATGGTAGCTATCACTAAAGCTGATATGGAAACTGGAACCATGACAAAGTCCCCACTGATCACTCCCGAAGACTTTGACACTTGGTGCCAAAGGATGGACGGTTTCATCAACACAAGACTTCAAGATGTGGGAATCTGTTGTCTTAGGACCTTACATACCAAGCACCTACTTAGCTGCGGGAGATGGTATGATTCCAAAGGTTGTGGCTGATTACTCTAATGAAGACAGAAAGAGAGTAGAGATTGATCGGAAAGCCATGATAGCCCTTCAAACTGCTCTTCTAAACTCTGTATACAAAGGTTTTAAGAAATGCAAAACAGCTAAGTAGCTGTGGGATGCATTGAAACTAATATATGAGGGGTCTATTGAAGCCAAGGAGAACAAGAAGGATCTCCTGAAGCAATATTTTGAAAAATTTACCTTTAATACAGGTGAAACCATGACTCAATAATACTTCAGTCATGTTGAGATTATGGATACTCTAGTGGATGTTGGAGTGACTCTTGAAAACTAGGACATATTACTATGTTGTTATCAAGAGGACTAAGAACCTTAAGATTCTCACTTTGACTGAGTTATATGGTATTCTTAGTGGATACTAGATGGAGATGAACATGCAAGGTTCATCTGGTAACTCCAGCAATCAAATGAGTTCAGCCCTGCATGTGACTGAAAAGGATACCATAGAACCTCAACATCATCTTATATGATACCTTGACAACTCACAAAATGGTTCTTTCATCACCTTCCTGGAGACACCAAGAGAAAGCTACACTCAAGGAAGCCCATTCCAATAGACAAGCTCTTCACATGCCTTTGTGTTTTGAATAAAGCACACGCAAATTTCTATTCACCCTTAAAGACCTGGATTGTATTCATCCAGATGATCTGGAGTATATGGAAATAGTCTAGTAGATGACTCTTCTCACTCACAGAGCCAAGAAGTTCCACAAGAGGACATGAAGGAAGTTTCCAAGCATTACAACTAGTGGAAAGTTTGGGCTGGATAAAAGCAAAGTCAAGTGTTACAACTGTAACAAAATGGGATACTTTGCAAGGGAGTGCAAGGCACCAAGAACAAATGGTGACCAAGCACAAAACAGACCAAACTACACTGAGAAAGCCACCCCGAATGAGAAGCCAAAGCAACAAGCTGCAGTTGTTGTTGAAGAAGGAGGCTTTAATAGGAGCTTTTAGGTGGAAGATATGTCTCCAAACCAAGCATAATGGCTGACCATGATGAAGCAAAGGTATTGAAACATATCTGTACACCTGAATGTATTGCTAAAGTTAATAGATACAGGTCCTACAAATTAGAGATGAGATCTGATCTTGTGTCCTTGAATATCTTAAATCTATTTTCAAAAGATCTAAAAATGATCATAAACTGAAAATAAAGAACTTAGAAAAAACCATTTTAGTTCTTAAACATGAACACACCAACTACAAGACTCAGATCAAAGATCTCATAACCAAGTTGATTGAATGCCAGGTTGAGCTTGTGATCAGCGAAACCAGGGCAGAAAAATGTGTCTTGAAGAAGAGACCTTAAAGAACATTATATCCTTATCATTGCATGTAAAAGTTTGTTATCAGAATAAGCAAGGACTGGGATCTAGTGAGATAGATCCTCCACACACCATCTTGTCTGTAAGATCTCCCAGGTGCGAAACTTGTGAAGATAAGCTTCCTCTCATAGATACCTTGACTGAAGATGATAAAGAAGTGATAGTGGAGAATGCCTATGAGAAGAATGAAGAAGAGGATTCTAAGAAGGGTCACTATCCTTCTGAGGAGAGTAAGAAGACTATGATGACCAAGTCTATAAGAAAGAACTGATCAGAAAGAGTAAGAGAAAAGCTAAGAAGGCTCAAGAGATCAAGACCACCTTCAACTCTAAGTAGAAACAAGTTTTTATCTCTATAGGATTTGAAGTGGTAAAGACTGAATACACTAACTTAAGCTCTAGTACCAAGAGTTCTAGTTTAGTCTATCAACTCATCTCATCATCAAGAAGAAGGTTGATCAATTATGTATCACTGTTGCACAACCTGAACCATCCAACTCCAAATGAAGTTCTCACCCTAAAAGGACTTCCACTACATCTGCAAAGATAAAGATGGAGAAGGAAAGTGATCAAGTTCAGCCTTATTTACAGAAGAAGGCTCTTAGGAAGAAAAAGATGGAATATGTTATGTGTGAGAGTTCTTCTCATCTTGCTAAGGATTGTCCTTACAATCCCAAAGGCACTCTCCACATGACCAAGAAAGAGACATCTAAGAGTTTCAAGAAGAAGCAAGCTTCGTAAGGAAAAACTTGTACTTTCGGAAGCTCCAAAATGAAGATGAAGGCAAGTGGAAAATTGCCTTCGGAAGAAAATTTGGTCTCAGAAGAAGGGAATACTTCTGAAGCACTAAAGCCTGCTGCAGTGCTAGCTAGATCTTCCAAAGGTCCAGTCATCAAAACTTCCAAAGTCAAGAAAACTTCCGAAGTATTGAAGGTCAAGTCTAGGCATCCAACGGTGGTGTGGAAGTCAAAGAAAGACCAAATGACTGAAAGTTCTCCATCAACAACAACAAAAGATCCTCATAACATGACTATAGGATCTATTACTGTTGCATTACCTTCAACATCTTTTGATGAACCCAAGAAAAATAAGGTTTGGGTTTCCAAATGTAACTAATCATCTCTTTTGTGCAAGAACAGTCAAAGATAAACAAGAATATATGGATCATTGATAGTGGCTGTTCCAAGAACATGACATGCAATAGGTCACTACTTCAAAAGTTTGAAAAGATTGATGGAGGATCAGTTGAATTTGGAGGAGATGCTAGTGGTTACATTACTAGAAGGGGCAAAGTCATAAATGGTAAGCTCAGCCTTGTTAAGGTAAAAGTTTGTCAAGGATCTTGGATATAATATTCTTAGTGTATCTCAATTGTGTGCTTAGATTCATAACATGCTATTTACTGAGCATGAGTGTATTGCTCTCAGACCCAAGGTGATCATTCGTCATGAGCATATCCTGCTCAGAGCCCCCGGAAAGGGAACATGTACAAGATGGACTTGCAAGAAACAACTCCCTCTGGAGAAGTTTCATGTTTTCTGTCTAAAGAAAATAGTGATGAGTCTTTCCTCTAGCATAAAAGAATGTGCAATGTAAACTTTAAAAACATGAATAAACTAATTAAGAATGACTTGGTAACTGGAATGCCAAAGAAAGAGTTTACAAGTGATGACCACTATGTTTCATGCCTGAAAGGGAATCAACATAAGGTATCTCACAAGCCAAAGGAAATAAACTCCATCACTACTCCCCTAAACTTGTTACATTTGGATCTCTTTGGCCCCACCAGTGTAATGAGTCTAGGAAGGACCTTTTATTGTTTGGTGATCACAAATGACTTTACAAGATTCACTTGGGTCTTCTTTCTTAGAACTAAGGATGAGACCCTTGAGATTCTAAATAACTTCATCTTAAAGATTGAGAATCAATCTGATCACAAGGTCTAAACCATAAGATATGATCAAGGAACTGAATTCAAGAACCAAATCCTTGATACGTTTTATGATAAAAAGGGTATTACAAGACAATACAGTGCTTCCAGGACTCTTCAGCAAAATGGTGTTGCTAAGAGAAGAAACATGACACTGATTGAAGCTGCAAGAATTATGTTGTCTGACTCTATGCTGCCATTACCTTCTAGGTAGAGACAGTCAATACTACCTACTTTGTGCATAATAGATTTTTAGTGGTTAAGACACATGGTAAGACCCCTCAAGAACTTTGGCATAATAGGAAATCTTTCATTGGTTTTCTCAAGTCATATAGATGTCCTTGCACCATCTTGAATACAAAAGATCAAATTGCCAAGTTTTTATAAGAAATCAGATGATGGACATTTCATTGGATACTCTTCCCAAGCTAAGGCTTAGACAGTATACAATCTTAGAACTAGAATAGTTGAGGAGTCAACCAATGTGACCTTCAATAAACACACACCCGGTGTAAATGGTTCTAGTCCTGATTGGCTATTTGATCTTGATTTAGTTACCAATAGTTTTAACAGATCTTATGAGAATGTTTTAGGGTATATAGATATTTTACCCACAGGTGATCCTAATCCTGCTGAGAAGACCCTCAAGTAGCACTAATTCAGCTCCAGTTGTAACTAACTCTGCAAATGAAGTTTGTATTAGCAAAACAATGCCAAATTCAGCTAATAGATTTGAGATGCCTTCAAATTCCAGCTCAGAGACTCAACAACCAGATAAAAAAGCTTCAAATGTAGAAGATCATGGTGGTGGTGAAAGTGATCAAGAATTTCTTGATGCTGATAACCACTCCATTAAAGACAACATCAATGATGTCACACACTCATTGGATCAATTTTCACTTGATAAGTATGCTGATGTGGTGGGAGAAACCTCAATGCCAGATCTAAATTTCTTTAATTTAGATCTCTCTCAGCAACTTGTTATGATCCCTCAGCTAAGGAATCACAAGTCTCATCCTATCTCAAACATCATTGGAGATGTTGACTCAGGGGTAAGAACAAGAGGACAAACCAATGATGCAAATGTTTGTATTCACTCTTGTTTCTTATCTCAAATAGAGCCTAAGAAGATTGATGAGACTTTGAAGGATGGAAGTTGGGTTGAAGCTATGCAAGAGGAGCTGCTTCAATTCAAAAGGCGAAAGGTTTGGAACCTATATCCTCTTCCTCATGGGAAGACTACTATAGGACCAAATGGGTTTTTAGGAATAGAAAGGATGATAGAGGACTTGTCATAAAAAACAAGGCAAGACTACTTGTTCAAAGGTATACACAAGAAGAAAGAATTGACTACACATATGTTTTTGCTCCTGTAGCAAGACTGGAAGCTATTAGGATATTCTTAGCTTTTGCTTCCAAGAACTTCATGATCTACCAACTTGATGTCAAGTGTGCTTTTCTCTATGCGATGATGATGAAGAGGTGTATGTCAAACAACTATGAATACAAAAGAGGTACTATAGATGGAACTCTCTTCATCAAAGGAATAGGAAATGGCTTGATTCTAGTTCAAGTGCATGTAGATGACATCATCTTTGGTTTAACTAATCCAAATCTTTGTAAAGACTTTGAGAAGCTGATGAAGGATAGATTTGAAATAAGTGCCATAGGGGAACTCAATTTCTTTCTAGAAATTCAAGTGAAGCAAGTTGAAGATGGCAACTTCTAAGCCAGTCAAAGTATGTTCAACACATACTCAAGAGGTTCAACATGACTGACTGCAAGGTTTCTAAGACTCCCATAGCAAGAAACTACTCCCTTGGGCCTGACCTTGAGAGGGGGTGTGTGGATGAACACCTCTACTCTAATGTACCTTACAGCTAACATGCCTGATATCATGTTTGCCACATATATTTTGCAAGATATCAAGCCAAACCCCAAGATGTCACACCTTATCACTATTAAGAGAATTTTAAGATATCTCAAAGGTGCCTCAACACTTGGCTTTTGGTATCCAAAGAATTCTGATTTCAATATGTATGAATATACAGATAGTGACTATTGTCGATGCAATACGACTACAAAGTCTACATTAGGGGATGTCAGTTTCTTGGTGGAAGGTTTGTCTCATGGTAATGGAAGAAACAATCTTGTGTCTTTGCGTCAACTGTTGAAGTTGAATACATTGCTGTTGCAAGCTGCTATGCTCAAGTGCTTTGGATTCAGAATCAGATGCTAGACTATGGGTTTAACTTTAAGGAGACTCCTATTCACATAGACAATAATAGTATTATCTCTATCATAGAAAATTCTGTGCAGCACTCAAGGAAAAAACACATCAATATCAGGTTTCATTTTATTAGAGATAACTTTGAGAAATGATTAATCAAACTAGTCAAGGTTAACAAAAATGAACATTATGTTGATCTGTTCACCAAAGATTTTGATAAGCAAAGATTCAAATATCTTGTATCAGCTATTGAAATGATTAACTTTGAGTAGGTTTTTCTTAAAACTCAATCATATATTATTTCTAAAATTTGTGTGTCCTTATTTTGTCTATATCTATCACTATTCATAAGCCCTTGTTTGATTGGAAGTGAAGATTCTTTTTGAAGACTTTTCATAGATTTTTTGAAAATTTCTCTTTGGAAGAAATTTTTTTATCTTTGGAAGAAATTTAAGTCTTTAAAACAAACAACTATCACAGTACATTTACCTTCGAAAGAAATCTCAAGCATATCTTACGAAGCTTAAATTTGTTTCTACGTACTTGTGTGTTTCAAAAAGCCTTTTTCTTCCAAAAGAAATAAACTCTCAAAAGTTTTTACAACTTCTGAAGGTTAATATTTTCCGAAGCTAAATTCTCTAAAAATATTTGAAATCTCTTCCGAAGTCATTTTGGCTTTGGAAGCTTTCTTCTCAAAACTTTCAAAGTCAAATTACCTTAAGAAGATTTACGACTTCCAAGAAAACTACTTTTGGGCAAAAAAACAAACTACTTTTTCAGAGGTGGGATCAACATCCGGATTACAAAGTTTATCCTCTTTCATTAACTTTGTTTGAAATCCATTTCATATATAAACCCAACGGTTCTCCCTCTTTCTTTATCCTCTTCATCAACTTTTAGAACTAAATTCCTAAAATTCTCTGAACCACCTTTTTTTTGTTTCCTTCACCTTAAAACTATTTAAAATGGTCAAACTCAACCACATAATGACCCAAACTTCTCCATGTAGTTACACAAACAACAAAATCAGGTTGCTCTGTTACACTTTGAGAAAAATCCTCATTTCTCAAAAGTTTGCCAATTTTTGGCTCTGTCCAACTACTCCACATCCCTACCATTGATCATGTTCTTTATGAGGATTATCTGCTTGATTTTTGGAAGACCTGTCGAGAGGTCATTATGGATGGGGAGAAGGCACTGTCTTCTACAATGCAAGTGAGGACAATCTTTATCACTCCAGCCATCCTCAACACCCATCTTTAGCTGGATAATAAGAAAGGTCAATTGTCCTTTCCTAAAGAAGTTGTAAACCACTCCTTTGAGTAGATGGGCTATGAAGGAGATATCTCTATCAAGACCTTCAGGAAAGTGAAGGTCTCCACCCAATGGAAGTACTTACTTCATGTGGTCATCCACAACTTGTCCAACAAGCATGGGGGCTGGGACCATATTCCTGAAGATCTCTCCTTCATAATGCATGGGATGGTTTAGGGGGTCAAGTTCAGGTACTCTCAGTTTGTTCATAAAATTTGCTTGCTAACTTGGACTCCTTAGAATATTATATGTTTTCTAGATATGTTCAACACATTCTTACTGTAATCTGGGCTCACAGTTGAGGGAAATAGGTAATGTTCTTAAATTAGGATAGATGAAGCCCGAGATCTTTAAAATTTTGAAGAAGCCAATTGTTGGCTTCTCTGGGGTAGAAACAACATTGTCCTTAAAATGTTAGAGCTCATTGCTCAAGGTGACAACCTAGCAACACAAGCTAGTGTTGAACCCACACCTTCTACCTCCCAACCACCAAAATAGCCACAAGTCACCCTCACCTACTCAGTCTATGTAGGCCCCCATACTACTACCCATATAGGAGGAAGTGGACAGTAGAGCTCCCGCTTCTCTTGAGGAGCAAACCACTCCTATCTCTTCAAGAATCAGTGCTGAGGTTCCTCATGCTCAGCCTGATGAGCTCACTAGGCCAACAGTCTTAAGCCTTCACTCTGAGCCTCAACACTCAAGTGAACAACCTTCAGGGGAAAGCTACCATCACCTTTAGATTTAAACCAACCAATTCTCAGCCTTTACTTCTATGATGACGAGGAGTTAGGATTCAGTGTGTATCATGAGTCTTTTTACTCTTCCCCTACTCAAAGAGAGATGACTGAACCTGCCTCTTCCTTGTCTAGGCCACATCATCTACCTACCACTGAGGTGGATCTCCTGACCCTGTTCAGGAGGTCCATATGGAAGCGGCTCTCACTTCTACAAGTGATTACATCTGTAAGACCTCAACCATGGCAACTCAGCCCTTGATACTCCATCTGAAGTGATTAGTAAGCAGAGGAAAACCAACAGCCAAAAACATAATGCTTGTGGTGAGACTAAGGACTGTGGTCCAATTATCTTGTCCCCCAATGAATCTTCAGATGAAGAAGAGGGGGATCTGAGACTAAAAGTGCAAAAACTGTAAAAAACATGCACTTATTTAGTCTCTAAGGTTAGTCACTTGGAATCTCAGGTGACTACCTTACATAATAGGGTCAATGATCAGCAACTTGAGATATCTTATCTCAAGGAGAAACTAGCTGGGAGACCTTTAAGAAGAGCTCAACCAGGAACACAAAAACCTATGGATGTGAGTAACCTGACTACTAGCTCACCTATGCAAAAGGGTGATGCCACCAAAAATAGGGTGAAAGTCATTACAAGCATAGTCTTATAGAGTATGGACACTAAGGACTCACCATCCTCACTTGTAGTTGTTCATACTCAGCAACTTCCTCAAGTTCACATTGACGGGAACTCTATAAACTCTTTTATTCAGAGTCTCTTGAGGAAGGCATACCTAGGCTATGTCATCTCCACCTCAAAGAACTTCCAACTACATCATAAGGTGGATGTATTATGCTGATAGAAGAGCCCTTATTCTTTAAAAAGTTCAAGGGCAGCAAGAGGTCTTCAACTTTTAGACCTTGAACTACTATGAAGGTCTTGACCTTATCAGCTTGCCACTTGTCAACTCAAGCACATCTAAACAAGCTGACAAGTTGGGTCAAAGGATTCAAGACAAGATTACTAAAGAGTTCAGCCTCAGAAGGAGACAAAGACAATTAGGCAATGTCATTGGTCAACTGGATGTTGAGGCAGACCTTGAGATTAGCTTCAAAGGGAAAATTGGCTAAAGGCCTAGTGATAGAACCTGCGACCCTGTCACACCTACAACTGCTTCAGAAATCCATTCCTTGATGAGATACCTGCTATTGAAGGGGTATCTGAACCTCTCTCTAGCCAGAGCATGGATGCTACTCCAAGCAATAAAGACTAAAGCTCTCTCCACCCTGACTCATAAAGGTCTATGAGTGACAAAGGGAAAAGAAAATGAATCCTAAGGAGATTGAGAAGGAGAGAGAGAGGAAAAGGAAGCTAAGGGGAGAAACTTCCTCTACAGGGTCTGCTAGCTTCATGGAAGTTACAATCAGGGCTACTCCCAGACCAAACACTGAAAATGATGAGTTAAGGGCAGTCAGGATTGCTTACCTATAGACCAGGAACTATAATATTGATAATATTATCTCCCTCCCCTTAGAAGAACTGAATAAACTGGCTGACATGGAATTGTTAAAAAGGAACATGGAGATAGAGGATGCAAGATTGCTTCTTTAGATTATGAAAGAAAAGAGATTGAAAAGGATCTACAAACTGTTCCTAGTCTCTCACCAGTTTAAGAAAGTCCTGTACAGGAGACTATGACTCCACTAGAACCTCAAGTAGACAAAGAAACTAATAGGATTAACATGATCAACTACCTGAGTGCCAAGGTCTCTATCAGGTAGATGCACTTCTTCCCTTGTCCTTTGAGTACATTGAGTTTGAGTATCTTAAGAAACTTGAACTTGAAGTGCTCAAAGAAAGAAAGGAAACTAAGAGGAAGATAATAGAAGAAGCTGCTAAGACAGAGCCATCATTTAGAAGAGTCAAAAGAAGTATGTTGATAGGCAAAGGATGATAAGCTTTTTGAAGCTATATGGAGTATCCGGAAGGAGACTTAGCCTTATGTCTCTATCCACTATGGATGAGCACATTAGGGTGATCAATCAGAAATCAAAGGAGGAGAACTTGTTGACTTACACTCCCCACCAAGTCAGGTCCCTTAACAAGTGGAGGTAAAGATTGAACCTTTTGAGATAACACAACATGGACCTCCTGCTGAATCTCAACAAGCTTCGTCATTTGATCCACAGCAGGGTTCTATTCCCTCTCAATATGAACCTATGAGAGAGGAAAACCCAACTGAGAAAGATAAGGATGATCAACAAGGTGTTGAGGGTCAGTCTTCTCAATTGTGTAAAGAGGAGAAAAAGGATGGCTTCTAAACTAAAGTCTAAGAAGATGAAGAAAGGAGCATCCATCTCCAAACCTCAGGATGAGTCAGAACATCCTGAGGATGTGTTACAAGAGAAAGCTCCACCAACTCCAATCCAAGTAGCTCCTCTACCATCAGGAAGACCCATCTTATCCTGAACTTACACTACTAATCTAGAGAGTGGCATGTGATCATAGATCAAGGTATTGAAGATGTCTACACATGGCACGACATGTTCAGTCTACCTGCGCTTGATATCTTTTAGATGAGAAGACACTTTGGAAGTCTGAATGATCGTGACCATCTTATGAAGAAAGGAATGGTCATCATCTGTAACATCCGGCTATTTTTAGACAAGAAAGAAGAATAAGTGAAGAAAAAGAAAGAAAAGAAATAAAACCCAAGTCTAGGGGTAAAAAGTGTCCAAAAGGACAAAATGTTTCAAAAGTGGGTGTAAAAGGTGGTATGGCCGCCCATATGTCACATAAATCACTGATCTTCGGGTTTTAGAGAGAGAGTAACTGGGAGCAGCAAATTCTCGGCTTTGAAGGAAGACTTGAAAGAATTTGAATTCAAGGTAAGAATTCATGCTTTTATGGTGTTCTTGACTGGTCATATCCTCGGGTTTATGCTTATGTGTGTTTGTATGTGTTCGGGTATGTTTTTTTAGTGGGTTTCTAGGAGGTTGAATTCAATTTGCAAACGAGTCTGGATGAAGCCATACTCAAGAGCTGCAAAGGTGAGTTCTAGGACCTCTCTTTTACTGGTTTTTAACTAATTTTTGGGCTGGAAATGCATGAATGTATGTTTTTATTAAACTGGGTTTTGGACCCGTATGCTTGAATATGTGTATGATGATGTTATGATGTGATGTGTGACTATGTTCATGCTTGATGATGTATGATTGTGTTTCTAAGGCTTAGAGCGTAAGATTTAAGCTTAGAACATGATGAATGGTGCATGGAAATCGAATATGATGTTTTAGGCTCACATGTTAAGTTTTTAAATCTGCCTAAGTGTTTGGAAGTCAATGCGGATGGGAAGGGTTAATACGGATGAACATTAACCATTGAGTAAGCCAATGCGGATGAAGTCAAATGCGGATGAAGTCAATGCGGATGAACATTGACTAAGTGCATGAAATGCGGATGAGCATTTGACTAAGTCTGGGAAATGCGGATGAAGTATGTCAATGCCGATGAGCATTTGACTAAGTCTGGGAAATGCGGATGAAATATGTCAATGCGGATGAGCATTTGACTAAGTCTGGGAAATGCGGATGAAGTATGTCAATGCGGATGAGCATTTGACTAAGTCTGGGAAATGCGGATGAAGTATGTCAGATGAGCATTTGACTAAGTCTGGGAAATGCGGATGAAGTATGTCAATGCGGATGAGCATTTGACTAAGTCTGGGAAATGCGGCTGAGTAAGTCAAATGCGGATGAGTAAGTCAAATGCGGATGACAAATGCGGATGAAGCAATTCAAATGCGGATGAAGCAAATCAAATACAGATGAAGCAAATCAAATACGGATGAACAATAGGGTCAATGCGGATGAACACTTAGAATAATTCTGACTTTTTGGGAGAAAAAGGAGTAATGTAGGCTTTGACCTAGGAGATTCCCAGGGGTTATGTAAGTTGACTTTTGGGGTCATAGATGGTATGATGGGCGTGTAATGATATGTGATTGATGCTTATGCATGATGATGATGATGATATTGCATGGTTATACATGATGTATGTTATGTATGTATGATGCCCTGCATGATGATTTATGAATGATATGTTTATGTCCCTTATGATGATGTATGTTTATCTTTCCCGTGTCTTTACGTGTTATGATAATGAATGAACGAAGAATTATGTAACGTAAAATGAAAGATAATGAAAGGGGAACATGATGATGAATGCATGCATGAATGAATGAATGAATGGATGTAAGAAAGGCTTGCAAGCAAATGTGTGGAGGTGCATACCCATTGTAGGTGTTAGCTCAACGGTGTGTGAGTTAGCTACCCCAAATGATGCACATTGGGGTATTTCTTTGTGATTGACCATATGGATGAACCATTGTTGCGTGCCTTAGGTACTGTGACCACTTGGTGCTAGGCACCACCGATGAAGGTCTTTTATAGGCTTAGGTCTAGTATCATGAGCATGAAGGGCATAGCATATGAAAATGGTATACCTGAACTTTACCTTAGGTACTGTGACCACTTCGTGCTGGGCACCACCGATGAAGGTCTTTTATAGGCTTAGGCACGGTATCACGAGCATGAAGGGTAAAGTTCATGGTGATGATGAAAGTAATGAAGGAAATGATGTATGAATGGAAGTATGAATGAAAGAATGACGGAGATAATAATTATATTATCTGTATGTACGTACGATGTATGATCATGAACGAATGTAAAGCATAATATGATTTTGAGAGAAAGAATGGTTTTACGAATGAAAAGTATGTTTTATTATAAAACTAGGACTCACTCAGCAATGCTGACTTTTATGTGTTTCCAGTTGGCAAGTAATGTTGCTGAGGATGGCACGAGGCAGCTGCTCAGCTCTTTTGGATGGCATCCATTTATATAAAGCTTTTGTGATGTAATACAACATGTATTTTGTAACCGACAAATGATGCATTATTTTGCAAAATTTTATGATGAATGAAATGCCATTTTTGAATGTTTCCGCTGCGAATGTTTATTTAAAATAACTGTAAATGTATGTTTTATGAGAAATGGTTGACCAGCTGTAAGCGTCCTGGAAACAGGGCCTTACATCTTCATAATGAGGACTTTCAATATCTGAAGTATTCAAATGTTTTGGTAGCATCAGCCTAGGGGGAATTTGTAAGGTTCATATAAGGCTGATGCAATCTAAAACATCCAAAGTCTATCATGCATGCATGCACAGAAGTATTAAGTAGAATGCTTCGGAAGTTTCACACTATGCCTTAGAAAATATTCTAAGTGTGAAATCTTCCGATGCCGAGACCAATATCTTCCAAAGCCAAATATGAAGTCGTCTGAAGCTTCAAAGACAAATTCTTCCAAAGCCAACTCATGAAAATAGATTTCTTCCGAAGACTTTGAGTACGTGCTTTATCTGATGTACCTTTTACCATAAAGTTGAACCACCTTTCCATTGCAACTCTGTTTGACTCACCAACTTTCACAAGTTGATGAAAGGTCCATGCTTTTGGTAAATTGTACATTGAGGTCTTGAGTATGTTTCTTTCTACTTTATGTACTTTTATCCTTTTGTAATATATAGGATGTGACTACGGCATGTCATAGTCACTAGTCAAAAGGCAATTTTCCTTTTAACTCTACATTGATTTTGTTGTTGTCTAGATTATGTATCACCTTCAAAGTATGGCCGGCTGTAAGATGTAGTATAAAGTATCCAAGTCCTTTATATTCTAAACACTTTATGCTTTGTAACACTTGTAAGGAACTTGAAAGCAATATACAACATTCTTGAAAACCAAACACTTGTGTTATGTTATTGTGCTTGTTCTGTCCCTTTATTACTTGTGTTTTTTAGTACAAAGTGTGACTATTTACTAGTTCCTCATTAGATCTGTTAAGTGTTCTAATTTACTCTCCTTATTTTGTGTTTTGTTGTAAGTGACCATCCCTTAAACGGTCCTACAATCCTCCTTTCTTACGTACGTTGTATACTGATGTTCTTCAATTACACATAAAAATCCAATCATGAGCACATCAATTAATTCTCAATATCTCTCTTAGAATGATGAATATGTACTTAAAAAGGTTAATTTGTGTTGCAGGGGCCGTGCCTCATTAAGCGCACCCCCATGCATTGCCCGAAACACACCCCCGTGCTAAATTGACACACCCCCGTGTTTGGACATCTGACAAGGAAAGAAAGTACTATCTCCTAAATGTAAGCACGGGGCCATGCCCGACACCCTCTGCACATACAAGCCGACCAATTTAATTAAGCAATGTACTAGAACGGGGCCGTGCCTTTTAGGCACAGGGTCGTGCTTAAACACTCCAGAAAGCCTATAAATAGAAGCCTAAGTTCACCATTTTGGCAAGCTTTGGTGGGAGAGTTAATCTGCAGAATTCTCTTGGGAATCAAGTCTTCAAGACTATTTGGAGGCTCGGGTAGTTCATACAAACTTAGAAGAAGCTCAGGATTGGCCAAACACCATCCATTATGGATCAGCGGTTTGATTGTTCCATTTCACCGATGATTTCATATCTATCTTCTTTGTTTTCTGTTGTTATGTTCAAGCTTATTATGAGCTAAATTCTTATTATCATCCTAATTGGATGAAACGTATGTAATTTGTGATGAACTAATGGTGTGATATATGTTATGTTATGTTATGGTGGTCTTGAGAAAACTTTTGATGGGTAGCACCTACATTTGAACGAGAATTTATAAATTTATGGTTTGTAATTGCGATTGCCATACACGGTTGAAAAACATATGATCGGATTTTATTCACGAAACCGGTCTTCATAATAAATTCATGGCTAATGAACTAGAGATGGTTATTAGAAATCATATCACCTTAACTTTCTGATCATTTGCGGGTTCCCTTTTATTAGTCTGAGAAATTTATAGTAATTGTTACGGTTTTCTAAAAGTAATGGTATGTTAGGAAGGAACTTGATCAACTCTCTTTTAACAATAAGTTATGTTTTCAAAAATAGTATGTCAAAAAGGTCATAAAAGATTTACCTACATTACTAGGGCTTGATCTAAGCAGTAAACTCAGCGTGACATGATCCTAGTCACTACGACAGCAGGATAGACGAGAAATCACGCCAACTCATCTTTATAACATTAACATAACTACATTAATTAATATCTTTAAATGACACCACCAATTCATCACAGTTACATAAGTGTAATCTAATTAGGATGATAACCTTTATTTCCTAGTTTTAAATCCAAACACTTCAATCTTAGTTTACTTTATGTTTAATATTGTTTTTAAATGCTTAAAATCTCATCAATACAATTCATCATTTTCTCGAACAAAAACCAAATCTGGTAGTCAAATCTAAAAGATTGTTGAGTAGGCTAGATGTGTCCATGGATTGATACTCGGATCTTACCAACACTATATTATCACCTAACAGGTACACTTGTCTTTTGGTGTGTGGTTTAGTATAAGTAATAACAAATTAAAACTAAATCTTTACGAAAAATCTCTATCAAAATATTTACATTCCACATCGCATCAAGTTTTTGGCGTCGTTGCCAGGGACACATGATAGTTTGAAAACACTATCAATTTTTTACTATCTTGTGTATATCTTGTAATATATTTGTTCAATTTTATTTTAATTTTTGGTAGATAGTTTGCCTTAGCTAGTTTAGTTACAATTGCCTAATTCATTCTAATCCTTAGTTAGTTTATGCTTTCTTAAGTTAGTATATATCCGACTCGTCTAGCCCTGAACTTGTTTCACCTCTCTCGGAACCCGAGCGACTTTTCCGTCAAAGGTTACGCAAATACCACAACAAGAAGATCTAATCATTGAAGAAGAAATTTTTGAAGGTACACCATCCGAAGAAGACATGGCTAACCAAGACGAGGAAATGAAGATGACGCACTATGACACACCATCAATTGATGGTTATGAGTCTAGTGTTGTCCAACCGGCAATAGCAGCCAAAAATTTCGAGATTAAGTCTAGTATCATCCAACTCGTTGAAAACTCTGTTCAGTTTGATGGGTTGCAAGACGAAGATCCTAACGATCACATCTCACGATTCTTTCATATCTGTGCGACCTTCAAAATCATAACTGTTCAGACGACGCAATTCAACTAAGACTTTTTATATTTTCACTTCGAGGCCGAGCTATTGACTGGCTTGATTCACTTCTGCCTGGTTCCATCACCACATGGGTGGAAATGGCTGAACAATTCCTTTTGAAATACTTTCCACCCGATCGCACTACCAAACTGAGAAGCAACATCACAAGCTTTCACCAAGATGGTGATGAATCATTACATGGAGCATGGGAAAGATACAAAAGTCTCCTTTGGAGATGCCTGCATCACGGACTTGATCTATCGCTGCAGCGTCAAACCTTTTATGATGCAATCAGCGTAGCACACAAACAAGTTGTAGACCAAAGTGCGGGAGGAGATTTCGAAAGTGTCATACCAACAGAGGCATACCAAGCTTTAGAAAGAGCAACCAAGAAGAGCTTTGCTTACAATCCCTTAAGAACCAAACCTAGTTTTAAAGGTATTCATCAAGTAGACTCTAAAACCCTATTGCAGCCCAATTAGAAGGTCTAACCAAATTATTCGAACAATTGCAAGTCGAGCTAAAGAAAACTCCAACATGATGCAACACATGCGAAATTCACACAAGACTAGTGAATGCCCACAAGGCATGATGGTTGAAGATGTTGACTATGTAGGAGGCCCAAGTAACTCATATAACAACAACTCTCAATTTGAGAAGTACTCAAATTATAGAGATACTGTAACAACAAATCATCATCAGGATTTAACCAAAGGCCACCTTACCAACAATAGAAACCATCATACCAAGGTCCAAGCAGTAGTAATCAAGACCATGGAGCATCATCAATGGAAGACTTACTGCAGCAATTGTTGTTAACCACACAAGCCCCTGATGAGTACATCTGGAAATCTGATCGAAGAATGAGGAGAGGTTCTAAATAAACGAGACTGACATCAAAAGAACAAAGCATCACTGCAAACCATAGAGCACCAAGTAGGACAGATAGCACAACAACTATCTGAAAGACCCCAAGGTACTCTGCCTAGCAATACTGTAACAAACCCTAAACCAGGAGTGGCAAAACCACTCAAGGAGATACACCTGCTTTGCAACCCATCCTTGAAGAAGTAGAAGCTGAAACTCCAAGCAATGCAAGTGATAAGCAACCTGTTGTTGAAGAACCATCCAAGAAATACGTACCACCACCACCTTATGTTCGACCATCTCCATATACAGGTCATTTGAGACAACAAAGAATGGAGGCACAATGTGGTAAATTGTCACACCCCAACCTTGATGGCGGAAACGTCGAGGAGTGAGAGTTAAGATCATTCACAGCCACATAACGCTATTAATAACCCAAATTTATATTAAACATAATTCCAATTGTGATAATACAATCGTAAGTCTCAAAGAAATAAAAACATAACATAAAAGGTAACAAGTCATTTTAAATTCACTTATTTATCTAGGTCCATTCCTAGATGTGTAAGCTTCATTGTAGAAATTAAGCTTAAGTATTTCCTGTACATGTTAAAAATAAAAGGTCAACAATAATGTTGGTGAGATTTCCATAGTTTGAAACACATAAGTATATAAAAGATGGCGATTCATGTTGTAAGTTAGAGAACAAAGTAAACTAGAGATGTAAGACGGAAATGCACAATCAAACCTCGACAAAGTTTTACAAGTCTCAAACGTTTAAAAGTATATACGATTAGCTAAGTGTACTTGGATCAACCAAGCAGGCTTGTCTGGCCCATAGATCTATGACTTCGCTAGGCTAGCAATAGTTAATGATTGTACATATATTCTACATTACATGGTAGCTACAAAGTCCAACTAATCACAACATACAAGTAAATTGCCATAAGTTTACAAGAATCAAACGTGTTTACAAGTGCAAAGTTTATAAAGTAACATGTTTCACCCACAAAGGGTGAAAATATAAAAAAGGGGTACAGAAATACTCACTTGATCAAGTATATAATTGACAATTAATAAGAAGTGTAATAGGCAAGGTTCCAACGTAGTTCTTCACAAGGTACCTAAGTATATATATTTACAAGATTTAAATTTTATTGAAATGAGTTTATCGAATCAACGAGGACTAGGGTTCTAAGTCGAATTTGGGACTCGTCAATAATTATATTTAAATAAATAGAACAAATTTATATTTTCTTGAAAATATATATTCAAAGTTGTGAATAAAAACAATTATAATAATTTAAAAATTTTTATAAAGTTCAAATAATATATATATATTTTTTATAACTAAAAGTTTATTTACTAGATAAACAAAATTAATTTAAAAAGGGATATTTGAACCAATGACAATTTACTAATATTATTTTCCATCCATTTTATAAAAAAAAAATATATATATTTAAACATACTTTGTTAAAATTGTTTTATCACCAAAACATTTTTGTTCAATCTTGGAACAATTTTAGAAATCTTTAGAACCTTTAAAATAGTTGAAGTTCATAAAAATAATTTATATATAATTTAAGAATTTCTAAAATTAACCTTTAGGCTAAAAGCCTTTAAAAAAATTGCATGAAGGTCCCGGTTCGAACCCGGGACCTCATGCTTAGACATATACACTTTAACCATTGAACCAAGGCTTCAGCCGCGTCAATGATTGGTTTTTAATTTACAAAAACCGTGTTTCAAAGAAACCCCAATCACAAGAACCCTAGATTGGTCAAACCCAAAATCGATGATCAAAGCGATAATGTTTACGTGAATAAACATGGGGCTTTGATTCCCCATGTGATTTCGAGTCTAAGGACACAATTAATTACCCGATTTGATGTTTATGTTGATAAGAACAAATGCAGACGAGTTGCGACTGAAGCTTGAATTCGTTCAATGTGCAATTGTTGATGTTAACCAATTAAACTTTTGTGAATCTTTGAGTGATGCTCACAGTTCTAAGCCCTCAATCACTTAGAAGTTATAATGCTCGAAGGCTGGGGTTCGTTTGACTCAGTTTCGCGATGGAATTGTAACTATGTGCGATGATTTCAGGTGTTTAGACTAAATTGCACTTAGGAATCGAATAGAAACGTTAATTGATTGCGTGGGTTCAAGTAATTTGATTATTATTGATCTTTAATGTTCAAACGGTTCGATGATTGAAAGCAAGTTTAATAGGATGCTTCAAGCTTGAACCCGTAGCTTTAACTCGATATTATACACCTCTAGTTTCGAATCATGCCAACGAATCGATTGGAAACGGTTTTAGGTTCGTTAATCGGCGTTTAATGGGTGGCGGGGCTGCCGGATTGTTGGTCGGCGGTGGCCGGAGCCGGTCACCGGTTTTACGGGTTGAAAGGGGGAATGGTTGGGTTATTTGATATTTACATAATTGACCCCTGTAGTTTGTTTTGTTGTCATTTTATGCCAAATATTCATTTAAAGTTTTCAAATTAACAATTACCCCCCTTAATTTAATTATCTTAAGTTTTAATTCTTTACAACTTATTACTTATCTAACATTTATCAGTTATTATTTCTATGATTATTATTATTATTATTATTACTATTATATTTTTATTATTAAACTATTTTATTATTATAGACTTTATTAGAGTTATTATTATTATAATTATTATTTTCAATTTAATAGTTATGTTATTAAGTTTTACTTAATGACCAACAGCAAATAAGCATGACTAACACACAATTTCATAAAGAGACATAAACAGTCCTTACAAAAATAAACGAGGTTAACTATTAATTAACCAAAAATACAAGATGTTACAGTCTCCCCAACTTAAAGAATTTCGTCCCGAAATTAAGAATGAACTAGGCGAACAAATACGGGTATCTCTCCTTCATATGATCCTCACGCTCCCAAGTGAACTCAGCTCCACACTTGTTCTCCCAACGAACCTTAACGATGGAGTAGTTGTGGTTCTCGTTTTCTTCATAATGCGATCCATAATCTCAACAGGTTTCTCAACAAAGTGCAATGACTCATCTATTTGAATTTCCTCTAGAGGAACATTCAAATTTTCATGAGCCAAACACTTCCTCAAGTTTGAGACATGGAAGACAGGATGAACTCCACTAAGGTCGGAAGGCAGTTCCAGTTTATAAGCCACTTTCCCAATCATTTTCAAGATTTTGAAAGGTCCTACAATCTTGGAGCTAGTTTACCCTTCTTTCCAAAGCGAACAACACTTTCCATGGTGAAACCTTAAGAAGAACCATGTCGCCAACTTGGAAATCCAATGGCTTACGACGCTTATCGGCGTAACTCTTTTGTCGACTTCTTGCCACTTCAAGGTTCTTGCGGATTGTGGAGATTTTATCGGTCGTTTTCTTGTATAAGTTCAGGACCAATGATGAAATTTTCACCAACGTCGGTCCAGCAGATCGTGATCGGCATTTACGACCATACAAAGCCTCGAATGGTGCCATCTTGATACTTGAGTGATAACTATTGTTATACGAAAATTCCGCGAGCGTAGATGCGTATCCCAATCACCACTAAAGTCAAGAACACAAAGACGCAGCAGATCCTCGAGGGTTTGGATTGTTCGTTCGGTTTGCCATCGGTTTGAGGATGGTAAGCCGTACTTAGATCCAATTGAGTACCCAAGAGTTCTTGCATCGAAGACCAAAAGTGTGAAGTGAAGCGAGCATCTCGATCGGAAATAATGTGTAAAGGCACGCCATGACGACTCACAATTTCGTCAATGTAGATTCGAGCAAGCCTTGAAACCTTGTATGTATCTCGTATGGGTATGAAATGTGCTGCCTTGGTCAAACGGTCAACAATAACCCATATACTATCATGACCATGAGGTGTACGAGGTAACTTAGTTATGAAATCCATGGATATATGTTCCCACTTTCACATAGGGATTTCAGGTTGCTCAAGTAAACCACTTAGTCGTTGATGCTCAGCCTTGACTCTTGCACACGTGAGACATTTGGAAACATAAGTCATGATGTCTTTCTTCATTCCAGGCCACCAATATTGACCACGCAGATCCATGTACATCTTATCGGAGCCAGGATGAATGGAATATCGAGTTTGATGAGCTTCGTTCATAATGAAGTGTCGAAGGTTATCTCGATTCGGGATCCAAAGTCGATTCAAGAAATACCACATGCCATTCGGTTTTGTCTCCAGTTGTGATCGAACGTTAGGCATCAAATCTTCATCTTTCCCATCATCAGTTAGTGCCGCTTGTTGAGCCTCGCGGATGCATAACTCAAGGTCACTATCGATCCTTATGTTTTTTAGCATATAGTAGCCTCGTTAACATCCACATGAATCTCGGCATCAATTCTCCTATCGTATCAAACCATTGCCTTCGATCTCGAATTTCTTGGAGCGAGAAAGTCTTGTTGTGGACTTTGCGACTTAGCGCGTCGGCTACAACATTCGCCTTTCCAGGATGGTAGCGAATGTCGCAGTCGTAGTCGCTAATCAACTCGATCCAACGTCTTTGTCTCATATTGAGATCCTTTTGGTTGAACACATGTTGGAGGCTCTTATGATCGGTGTAGACTATGCATTGCGTCCCATATAGGTAGTGTCGCCAAATCTTCAATGCAAAAACTACAGCACCAAGTTCAAGATCGTGAGTCGTGTAGTTCACTTCATGTACCTTCAATTGCCTCGACGCGTATGCTATAACTTTGCCTCGTTGCATGAGAACACAACCAAGACCTTGATTAGAAGCATCGCAATATATGGTAAAGTCATCGTTCCCATCGGGAAGTGTGAGAATAGGAGCGTTACACAACTTGCGTTTTAATGTCTCGAAAGCCTCTTCTTGCTCGGGTCCCCATTTAAAGAGTCGATTCTTTTGGGTTAATGCCGTTAACGGTTTAGCAATCTTCGAGAAATTAACTATGAACCTATGGTAATATCCCGCTGAACCCAGAAAAGAACGAACCTCGGTTGGGGTTGTGGGAACACACCAATTCTTCACAGCTTCAATTTTAGCAGGATCCACGTGAATTCCTTGGCTATTCACCACATGCCCCAAGAATTGAACCTCCTCCAACCAAAATTCACACTTGGAAAGCTTGGCGTATAATTGCTCCTTCTTCAAAAGTCCAAGAACTTGTCTCAAGTGGGTCTCGTGATCGATTTTTGTCTTGGAATAAATAAGAATGTCATTAATGAACACGATCACAACTTATCCAAATACGGTTTACATACTCGACTCATGAGATCCATGAACACAGCAGGCGCATTGGTCAAGCCAAAAGGCATGACCATGAACTCGTAGTGTCCATATCGAGTACAGAAAGCGGTCTTTGGAATGTCATTATCATGAACACGAAGTTGATGATACCCAGAACGTAGATCGATCTTTGAGAATTTAGTTGCTCCTTGAAGTTGATCGAAGAGATCATCGATTCGAGGAAGAGGGTATCGGTTTTTGATAGTAAGCTTGTTGAGTTCTCGGTAATCGAGGCACATACGAAATGAACCATCCTTCTTCTTCACAAATAGTACAGGTGCACCCCACGGTGATGAACTAGGGCGAATGAAACCCTTATCGGTCAACTCTTGCAGTTGACTAGCGAGTTCTTGCATTTCAGAAGGTGCAAGACGATAAGGTGATTTAGCCACAGGGTTTGCACCAGGGATTAATCAATCTTGAACTCAACTTCTCGCACGGGAGGTAACCCTTTAAGATCCTCGGGAAAAACTGAGGGAAAGTCCCGCACAACAGGAATGTCTTTTAACTCCTTACCTTGGCTTTCGTATTAACTACATATGCCATGAAAGCCATGTAGTTTTTACTTAAGCACTTGTGGGCCTTGATGCAAGACATGAGTTTGAGTCTTTGAGATGATTTCTCTCCAAAGACCCTTAAAGTATCACCAGTCGGTAAAGGAATTCGGATACACTTCTCAAAGCATAGAATTTTTGCATGTTGCTTGGCTAACCAATCCATACCAATGATAACATCAAAGCTTCCCAGATGCATAGGAATAAGTTCGACGAAGAACTCGTGTTCGTTAAGACTCAAGGTGCAGTCACGTATTACGACGTCAACGACAATAGATTTTCCATGGGCGACCTAGACCGTGAAAGATCTCTCCAGATTAACACACGGTTTAGAAAGTATAGGCTCGAATTCCAGGGACACAAAACTCCTATCGGCACCCGAATCAAATAGTACAGAAGCATAATGACTATTTACAAGATACATACCTGTTTGGTAATAATCCATTATTGGTATGATGAACACAGGTAGGAAATTTTATAAGACAAGAAACGATTTAAAAAGAGTCCAACGACGTACCATTCACCACGTCGTTGTTGGCTTGAGCTGGTTGGCATTGATGTTGAAAGCCCTTCCACGAGCTGGTGGCACAGTTCCCGCATTGTGAGGACATTGCGGACGAATATGACCAGGCTCGCCACAGTTATAGCAGGTTCGGTTGGTAAGCATGGCAGTGTTGTTTGGCGTACGAAGGCAAGTAGTTACTAAGTGTCCATACTTCCCACATAATGAGCAAACTCGGCATGGAAAGTTGCTTGAATGATGGTACTTGCACGTGTTACACATAGGATGTGGGCCAGTATAAGCTTTAGCCATGGGAGCTTGATTTGCAACCACCATTTGTTTTTTAGGAGCATTTGGGGCAGTCATAGTGTAGTTGCATGTCGGGGTGAACTTACGCTTCTTGTTTTGAGAAGATGACTCGGCCTTTACCTCTTTTGTTGCCTCGGGTGTCACCTTCGCCATAGACTTGGAACCCTTTGCTGACATCGTGCCAGCTCTTATATGATTCTCGGTGAGCTGTGTAGTAATAGTAATTGCCTCCTCCAAAGTTGTGGACCTACTACCCACCACAACATCCTGAATTTGAGGTGGCACCCCCTTGATAAATTTCCCGATGTTACGGGGCACGGTGTCCACCATGTGTGGTAGAAGCATACTCAACTCATGATGCCGAGTGGAATAAGCCAAGTGATTCCCACCATCTTGTTTGAGGTTCCAGAACTCCTCCTCCAGCTTTTGTAATTTGCTCCTCGGGCAGAACTTTTGGATCATAATATCCTTAAATTCTTCCCAGGGCAACGCCATTGCAACCTCAGTTCCACGCTTCTCTTTTCACTATTCCACCAAGTTAGTGCTCGTTGTTGAAGAACACTTGTGGCATAGCGAACCTTGAACTCGTCGGGGCACTCGCTAATAATGAATGTGTTCTCCATACTTTCAAACCACTCGAGAAGTCCAGTGGCTCCTTTGTTTCCACTAAAACTAGTGGGTTTGCACGAGTTGAAATGTTTGAAGGTGCAAGTATGATTGTTCCCGTTTTGCTTGTTGCTATTCTCTCCATGAGCACCACTATTGTTCCCATTGGTGTTGTTGCTATTAGCCATTAGGATACTATTAAGTTCAGCAACCATAGTCGGGATGACAGCAGGCATTTGTCGGGCGATCATGGCGGCTAGTTTACGATCGAAACTTCCATGCTTTCCATGATGACGAGACATGCTGGAATATGCAAAATGAGTTAGGCACGAGAAATAGAATAACAAGGATTATAATTCAACAAGGATAAGTCAAGAGTTGTAAGACACTTGGAATGGTTCCATTTGGTAACGCATTACCATTTGGAAACGTTGACACGTCAAAGTAAGTTGACCCATTCGCCTTAGAAGTTTGTGCATGTTGACCATAGTTTATCACTCATCCCAGAAATCCCCAGGTAAGCATAACTAGTCCCGTAGGATTTATGCGATATGCTTGCCTTAGCTCGAGGGCCTTTTGCCAGGAAATCCAGAATACATGTGCCTATGTGTCACACAAACTTCTTAGGTTCATGAAATCAAAAACTTGATGAGATTTATATAGATTAGACATAACGTCTAAAGATCATAAGTATAAGCATAAGTTCCCACATGTTGACGAGAATAAGATTAAGAGATTTCATGTTCGGGGAGAGTCAAAGAGTCAAAGCTAAGTTTAGAAAGACAAGTAACAAGGTTTAGGCAATTCTATGCTAAGACATCAAATTGCACATAAGTGGGCATAACATTATGTAGCATGCAAACTATATAATTTACAAGATAGAATCATAATTCTATAAGGTTCATGCATACTATAGTCTAGGTCACCATTTCTAATAACCTAGATCCCTATAGTTATGGGCTCTGATACCAATCTGTCACACCCCAACCTTGACGGCGGAAATGTCGAAGAGTGAGAGTTAAGATCATTCACAGCCACATAACGCTATTAATAACCCAAATTTATATTAAACATAAATTCCAATTGTGATAATACAATCATAAGTCTCAAAGAAATAAAAACATAACATAAAAGGTAACAAGTCATTTTAATTCACTTATTTATCTAGGTCCATTCCTAGATGTGTAAGCTTCAATGTGTAGAAATCAAGCTTGAGTATTTCCTGAAACATGTTAAAAATAAAAGGTCAACAATAATGTTCGTGAGATTTCCATAGTTGAAATACATAAGTATATAAAATATGGCAATTCATGTTGTAAGTTAGAGAACAAAGTAACTAGAGATGTAAGACAGAAATGCACAATCAAACCTCGACAAAGTTTTACAAGTCTCAAACGTTTAAAAGTATATACGATTAGCTAAGTGTACTTGGATCAACCAAGCAGGCTTGTCTGGCCCATAGATCTATGACTTCGCTAAGCTAGCAATAGTTAATGATTGCGACATTACATGGTAGCTACAAAGTCCAACTAATCACAACATACAAGTAAATTGCCATAAGTTTACAAGAATCAAACGTGTTTACAAGTGGAAAGTTTATAAAGTAACATGTTTCACCCCAAAGTTGAAAATATGAAAAAGGGGTATAGAAATACTCACTTAATCAAATGTATATTATTGACGATTAATAAGAAGTGTAATAGGCAAGGTTCAAACGTAGTTCTTCACAAGGTACCTAAGTATATATATTTACAAGATTTAAATTTTATTGTAATGAGTTTATCGAATCAACGAGGACTAGGGTTCTAAGTCGAATTTAGGGCTCGTCAATAATTATATTTAAACAAATGGAACAAATTTATATTTTCTTGAAAATATATATTCAAAGTTGTGAATAAGAAACAATTATAATAATTTAGAAAATTTTATATAAAGTTCAAATAATATATATATTTTTTTATAACTAAAAGTTTATTTACTAGATAAACAAAATTAATTTAAAAATAGATATTTGAACCAATGATAATTTACTAATATTATTTTTCATCCATTTTATAAAAAAATAAAAAATATATATATTTAAACATACTTTTTTAAAATTGTTTTGTCACAAAACATTTTTGTTCAATCTTGGAACAATTTTAGAAATCTTTAGAACCTTTGAAAATAGTTGAAGTTCATAAAATAATTTATATATAATTTAAGAATTTTCTAAAATTAACCTTTAGGCTAAAAGCCTTTAAAAAAAATTGCATGAAGGTCCCCGGGTTCGAACCCGGGACCTCATGCTAAGACATATACACTTTAACCATTGAACCAAGGCTTCAGCCGTGTCAATGATTGGTTTTTAATTTACAAAAATCGTGTTTCAAAGAAACCCAAAATCAACAAGAACCCTAGATTGGTCAAACCCAAAATCGACGATCAAAGCGATAATGTTTACGTGAATAAACATGGGGCTTTGATTCCCCATGTGATTTCGAGTCTAAGGACACAATTAATTACACAATTTGATGTTTATGTTGATAAGAACAAATGCAGACGAGTTGCGACTGAAGCTTGAATTCATTCAATGTGCAATTGTTGATGTTAACCAAATTAAACTTGTGTGAATCTTCGAGTGATGCTCACGGTTCTAAGCCCTAAATCACTTAGAAGTTATAATGCTCGAAGGCTGGGGTTCGGTTAGACTTAGTTTCGCGATGGAATTGGTAACTATGTGTGATGATTTCAGGTGTTTAGACTAAAATTGCACTTAGGAATCGAATAGAAATGGTTAATTGATTGTGTGGGTTCAATTAATTTGATTATTATTGATCTTTAATGTTCAAACGTTCGATGATTGTAAGCAGTTTAATAGGATGCCTCAAGCTTGAAACCGTAGCTTTAACTCGATTATTATACACCTCTAGTTTCGAATCATGCCAACGAATCGATTGGAAACGGTTTTAGGTTCGTTAATCGGCGTTTTAATGGGTGGCGGGGCTGCCGGATTGTTGCCGGCGGTGGCCGGAGCCAGTCACCGGTTTTACGGGTTTGAAAGGGGGAATGGTTTGGGTTATTTGATATTTACATAATTGACCCCTGTAATTTGTTTTGTTGTCATTTTATTCCAAAACATTCATTTAAAGTTTTCAAAATTAACAATTTCCCCCCTTAATTTAATTATCTTTAAGTTTTAATTCTTTTACAACTTATTACTTATCTAACATTTATCAGTTATTATTTCTATTATTATTATTATTATTATTACTATTATAATTTTTATTATTAATGCTATTTATTATTATAGACATTATTATTAGAGTTATTATTATTATAATTATTATTTTTCAATTTAATAGTTATGTTATTAAGTTTTACTTAATGACCAACAAACAAATAAGCATGACTAACACACAATTTCAAAAGAGACATAAATAGTCCTTACAAAAATAAACGAGTTAACTATTAATTAACCAAAAATACAAGATGTTACGTAAATTTCTAGGGTTATTCAAACAACACCATATCAATCTGCCCTTGGTGGAAGCCTTAGCCCAAATGCCAAATTATGCTAAGTTTTTAAGGTGTTTTGTCAACAAAAAAACCTAGAAGAGTTGTCACATGTAGTTTTGAACGAGGAATGCTCTGCAGTTCTTCAAAACAAACTACCTCAAAAGATGACTGATCCAGTAAGCTTTATTATACCTTTCCTAATAGGAAATCTTTTTGTTAGCAAAGCTAAACTTAGGTGAACCTAGACCTACCCGCATGAACATCCAGTTAGCTAGCCATTCTATCAATTATCCGAGGGACATTGTTGAAAATCTCTTAGTTAAAATCGACAAATTTGTATTTCCTGTTGATTTTGTGATTCTTGACATGGATGAGGATAAGAATGTTCCTCTTATCCTAGGTCGATCTTTCATAGCAAGTACTCAAGCCCTCGTTGATGTTTGCACCGACAAACTCACGCTTCGAGTGGACGAGGAGGAAGTAACTTTCGATATAAGACAATCCATGAAACACCCTCAACATCATGATGACTCACTCTATTACACTGATGTTTGTGATTCAAGCATAAGCTTCATTTAAAGGGAACTCTTCAAAGTGAGGCATGCAACACTCAATTAATAAAGGTCCAAATCACAAAACTCATCTATGAAGATCAAATCATTCCAGAACTAGAAGTTGATGAAATATCATCTCATCAAGAAGCATTTGAGATCATTAAACAAGAGTTAGAACCTAAATCCAAACCTTCTATTGAAGACCCTCCAGTTTTAGAGCTCAAAGAACTTCCGTCTCATCTCAAATACGCTTTTCTTGAAAACACATCTCAACTTCCGGTCATAATCTCATTCGCCTTATCCATAGATGGGATGAACAAGTTACTCAATGTGCTAAAGGCACATAAACAAGCAATTGCATGGAAAATCATAGACATCAAAGGAATCAATCCATCCTTTTACACTCACAAGATACTGATGGAGGAGAACTTCAAATCTGTCATTCAACCTCAAAGACGTCTAAACCCGAGCGTGGAAGAGGTGGTAAAGAAAAAAGTAATCAACTACTAGATGCCGATTTGATTTACCCTATTTCTGATTCACCTTGGGTCAGTCCCGTCCAAGTTGCTCCAAAGAAAAGAGGATGACTGTTGTAACTAACGAGAAGAATAGCTTATTCCTACTCGTACAGTTACAGGATGAAGAGTTTGCATCAATTATCGCAAACTCAATGACGCCACAAGGAAAGATTACTTCCTTCTTCCTTTCATCGACCAATTGCTTGAGAGATTATCTAGAAAAATGTTCTATTGTTTCCTGGATGGTTTCTTAGGTTATTTCCAAATTCCTATTGCTCTCGAAGATCAAGAGAAAACGACATTCACCTATCCATACCCCATGTTTGCTTATCGGCGAATGCCCTTCGGATTGTGTAATGCTCCCGCTACATTTCAAAGATGCATGGTAGCAATCTTTCATGACATGATCGAACACTCAATGAAAGTTTTCATGATGACTTCTCCATCTTTGGAAACTCATTTGAACAATTTCTTGAAAATCTGGAAAAGATGTTGTTAGATGTGAAGATTCTAACCTTGTTTTGAATTGGGAAAAATATCACTTCATGGTTACTAAAGGAATAGTGTTAGGACATAAGATCTCTCGAGCAGGCCTTGAAGTCGATTAGGCCAAAGTCGACACTATTTCCAAACTTCCACATCCCACAACGTGAAAGATATTAGAAGTTTCCAAGGTCATGCAGTATTCTAGCGTCGTTTCATCAAAGATTTCTCGAAAATCGCTCGCCCAATGACTCAACTTCTTAAGAAGAATCACATTTCGTATTTTCCAATGAATGCATCATTGCATTCAATTTACTCAAGGAGAGATTGGTAACCGCTCTGATCATGGTTTCCCCAGATTGGACACTACCATTTGAACTCATGTGCGACACAAGTGATTTCACAGTAGGAGCTGTATAAGGACAAAAGAAAGACAAGCAATTCCACCTGATGCACTATGCAAGCAAAACTTTGAATGATGCATAATAAAACTACACCACCACCGAGAAAGAGCTTCTCGTTGTAGTTTTTGCATTTGAAAATTTTCGCTTGTATCTAATCCTTTCAAAAACAACCGTTTACACCGATCATGCAGCCCTTCGTTATCTGTTCAACAAACAAGATGCAAAGCCGAGATTGATTCGTTAGATACTTCTACTTGAAGAATTTGACATAGAAATTCATGATAAGAAAGGAGCGTAAAACTTGGCGGCCGATCATCTCTCGCGTCTTGAAGATTCAAGTCATTCACTGACTGGAATCCACAATAAACAAAAATTTCCCTCATGCATTCCTTATGCACATCCAATCCTCAATCGATGAACATCCTTAGTTTGTTGATTTCGCAAATTACTTGGCAAGTGGAATAATTCTCAAAGGAATGACTTATCAACAAAAGAAGAATTTTTTACTGATATAAAATATTACTATTGAAAAGACCCGTATCTATTCAGAATCGGTGTAGATAACTCATTTGAAGATGCGTATACGGAAGTGAAGCAGAACAGATTCTAAGGCACTCTTATGAAGGACCCATAGGAGGACATCATGGAGCAACCCTGATAGCTAAGAAAGTATTTGACTCTGGATTTTATTGGCCTATGATCTTCAAAGATGCTCATAACATGGTATGCACTTGTGATGCATGTCAAAGAGCAACAAATATCTCAACACAGGATGAAATGCCTCATAAACCAGTTCAAGTATACGAGGTATTTGACGTATGGGGTATTGATTTCATGGGGCCATTCCCGGCGTCGTTTGGAAATCGTTACGTCTTGGTAGCAGTCGATTATGTATCAAAATGGGCTGAAGCTCAAGCCCTACCTACCAATGATGTCGAAAACGTTTTCAGATTCCTCAAGAAACTATTTTCTCATTTCGGTGTCCCCAGTGCTTTGATTAGTGACCGAGGAACACAATTCTGTAACTACCAGCTCGAACGAGCAATGACCTGTTATGGAGTGCATCATCACTTTACAACTGCTTATCACCCACAAGCGAATGGGCAAGCCGAAGTCACTAAACGAGGAATCAAATGAATCCTTGAGAAAACTATAGGTCAGAACCAAAAGGACTGGTCTAACAAGCTAGATGATGCACCATGGGCTTTTCGAACAACCTATAAGACTTTCATAGACACAACACCGTTCAAAAGTTATGGGAAGTCGTTTCACCTACCTGTGGACTAGAGCACAAAGCTTTTTAGGCCCTTAAAGCAGCAAACTTAGAGCAAGACCTAACAACAAAGAATCGATTCCTACAAATTCACGAATTGGAGGAATTGAGAGAACAAGCATACGAAAATGCTATGGTTTACAAAGAAAAGGCAAGGACATTCCACGTTGCGCGATTAAAGAAAAAAATGATTTCATGGGGAAACGTGTCTTACTGTATAATTCTCATTTGTGCTTGTTTCCTGGTAAACTAAAATCACGTTGGTCTGGACCTTACACGATTAAAAACGTGTTTCCAAATGGTGCCATTAAAATTGACAAACATGACGATTTAAGTTTCAAAGTAAATGGTCATCGTTTAAAACCGTATAATGATGGACCAACCAAGATTCTCTCGGAGGAATTACACCTCCACCCCGACAAAAACTAAGTATGGGGTAGGGTCGCGCCGAAGACTCGAAACTTAAACGCGACATCTGTACATATAATTTTCTTGTTTGTTCTAACTTTTTAGGGCGTCACAAGCTCAAACACGGGGCCGTGCCCCATTAATTACACCCCCGTGCCCCTGACAAAAAATGTCCTTTGCCTCTACCAACAACTCTGGAAAGTTGCAGGTTGAATTCAAGACATTTTCTAACAAACACGGGTCGTGCCTGGCCAAGCACGCCCTCGTGTTCAACTTTCACGACCTGCATATAATACCACACTTGTTCCTTCTTTCATCATATTCATTTATGCGAAAAAAAACGTCTGGAAAATATGAAGAATCAAGTCACGGAAGTTCAAGCTAGAATCCTGCGAAGAAACCGCGTTCTGAAATGCAAGAGTCAACGATTCAAGAATACTTCTTCAAGTTGTATGAGTTAATCAAGAAATTGACTGAAATGAATCTCGTCGCATCCCAACGCCTAGCTGAACTTATCCAGAAAGTTCAGAAAATGGGCGAGGAACTTGTTTCCATTAACCGTCAGCTTGCGGAACTAAGCAACCACACTTCTCACCATTCCATCCTGACTCTTCCACATGAAATGTGTGGAGGCTTCTTTTAGAAGCATTTTGTGATGTGCTAGGTGCGCTGATGCGCGTTAAGGAGTCTGGTTTTGCAGTTTCAGATTCTTGGCTTTTAACGTATCATGTAATCGTAGGACCTTAGGAAATGTAATTGTCAATTTTTCTTGTGTTATTTAAATTTAGGACTATTTTCGTATCTTTTATGATGATTTGGAAGTGATCAAACTTAACCGGGTAAATTGCGTAACGCGTAAAACTGAAAAACGGAACAACGAAAAACTAAAACCAGGCAACATAAGTTGAGCATGCCTCCATGCCACAGGAAGCACGCCCTCGTGCTCGACAAGGAATGACACAATTTGACATTTTTCATCCTTTTTTCTTGTTCCACTTCAATTTTGCATGTTAAAAACGAGCTCATTACCTGCAATCTTCGTATCCTCTTCCATTTTCACCATTCTTTTCATTTTTCTTTCACTTTTCAAGAAGTCTTTCAAAAATATTGATCAAGAGGTTAGTATGCTAATTCCTATGATTGTAACAGAAATTTACATGTATTAGGTGATCAGGTCTCTAAATAACCGAGACCCTAGCAATTATATGTAAAGACTTGTACTTAAATGTATTTTGAAATGACGAGTGCTTCAAACCCTCTTGTTCATGTTTCTTCTTAAAGATGATTAGTGTTAATTAGTATGTTTAGTTAGTTATTAGTATGTTCATTTTATTGTTCAAAAGACTGTCTTCATAATTAGTACTAAAATCATTGTTAATCATGTTCAAGTTACAAGAATTCATAAGTAGTGTTAAACATTATATACATTTTTGAGTATCTAAATTATTAACAAGTTATTAAAATGATAAACGTATAATCTTTTGTTTTTCAAGCAAGAAAATGCTCAACCCATGCTTAATCAAAGGTTTACAAACAAAACCACACGTGCTCGAGTCAAAATTTCATATCTCAAAATGTCACCCCCCCCACGTTTGACAAGACGCACCCCCATGTTTAACAAAATTTTTTGGGATGTCAAATTTTAACTGTTTTTAAAACATGATCTGAATGATTTGAGTGTTATGTCTTATGGAACTCATGATTATCACCAATATCATGAAACTGTTCTAGAAATTTGTTTTGTATAGTTTAACTTATTGCTCGAGGTTCAGGACCATGGATCATCCTTGTTTGCAATTTGAAGAGAGTCGAGAGAGATGGTGTCATGATAGACTTCAAAGACTATTACAAAGGGTCGAAAGATCCCACCTGCAAGCAGATAAAGAAACACTAGCGGCTGTCAGACCAGCTAGAAAGATATATAATTTATTAAGTATTAAGTGGAAGTGTTTGTTTTCACAAAACAAACCTTCTTTTATGAACTAACTCTTGTATTTTTAGCATCTTTCAGATTTAACATGAAAGACTCTGACCCTTGGGATGAGAATGCAGTTTCATTTAGATTTGGTGGTCATTGGTGTAATACATCCATTGCCTTGTTCGGTTTGACAAGACGCACCCCCATGTTTAACAACTTTTTGGGATGTCAAATTTTAACTGTTTTTAAAACATGAGCTGAATGATTTGAGTGTTATGTCTTGTGGAACTCATGGTTATCACCAATATCATGAAACTATTCTAGAAATTTGTTTTGTATAGCGTTAGGGACCGTGTACTGGACGGAGTACTAACTGATTTACGTGTATACCAACTCAAATAGTGTAGAATCCTATTTGATTGGCGATCCAATCTATGAGAACGTTAACCCGATCGATATAAGAATAAACTAAATGTTAAGAACGAATAGGAATCGATCAAGAACGGTCTTGAACTTGGACTGGCTTTCTTGTACGTTCTGGACAGCTAGGGTACGAGTAGGAGTCGAATTCTTCAAAGTGTTATGTTTTTTCACGAATTAAGTGGTATTTATAGGTTAGGGTTAGTCAATTGTACGACTGGACCATTAGCATGGCTCAGTCGTGCGACTAAAGCATGCAACTGAGTCAATCACCCGACTGAAGTTTCAGTCATGTGACTGAGTCATCCGTATGTCTCAGTCGTGCGACTGATCCAGTCTCCTGGTTCAGTCGTGCGACTGGTCCATTAGCATGAAGTATTCATGCATATGGTCCATTTGCATGGCCCATTCGCATGAAAACTTCATACGACTAAGTTTGAATATGTTTCTCAATCATTACTTGACTAGGATCTATTCAAACTACCTCAAACCTATATAGTTGGTTCAATATGCGTTAATAAATGATAAACATTAAAACATACACTAAAACATTAAACATTAAGATCAACAACCACATATTATGTTTCATTCAACTCATTCGTTTCATTACATTTAGGACATGACAGACATATTACATTAAGATTGTAAACTAGGTACACATGGATCAACATATAGTTTAACTTATTTCTCAAATTTCAAGACCATGGATCATCCTTGTTTGCAATTTGAAGAGGGCCGAGAGAGATGGTGTCATGATAGACTTCAAAGACTATTACAAAGGGTCGAAAGATCCCACCTGCAAACAGATGAAGAAACACTAGCGGTTGTCAGACAGCTAGAAAGATATAATAATTTATTAAGTATTCAGTGGAAGTGTCTGTTTTCACAAAACAAACCTTCTTTTATGAACTAACTCTTGAAGTTTTAGCATCTTTTAGATTTAGCATGAAAGACTCTGACCCTTGGGATGAGAATGCAGTTTCATTTAGACTTGGTGGCCGTTGGCGTAATACATCCATTGCCTTGTTCGGTGTATATCTCGATATCTATATGGAACATGAAGTGGAGGAGGAAGCGATATCAGGAATGCCAGCATACCATACCTTTCCATACGAGGAAAGTGGTACCATGCGGAGAACATTTTGGGAAAAATTGGAATAGGGGGTTTCAACTCGGGTAAAACCAAGAGCAGCCAGATGCGAGACCTGTTGCTGCGATACATACATCGATTACTTAGCCATTCCATAACAACTCATGGTCAAGGGAGGGAGTTGTTAATTTGAGGGACTTGTTCATTTTATTTTGTATGGTTAATCAATTTCCATGTAAATATTGGGTATTTGTTTAGTAATCTGTTTTTTAGGAATGCGATCTCAGGTGCTCCAACACCCATGTTTGGAGGAAGCTGGATTCTGAACCTATACAAGAGTTATGGGTGTAGAACCGAGGGAATTAAAGGAGTGATACCAGGACTATTGGACCTGAGCATTTGCACGAGCAGGTACATCGTGACAAACCTACCCAATGGGCAGCCAAGATTTATGGATGAAAAGGGACAAATCTAGGATCGGGCGGATCCCAAGGAAATCATCATGGACCTTAACATGCCGATACAGCCGGAAGGAACCGAATGTAATGTGAGTGGGGGGATATCCCGCCACAAAGCCCTTGAAAATCGTATCAATTTGAGGGGCGGACACAGTTGCTTTGTGCCAATCTATCTTTCAATTTATGTTATTTTATTTTTTTTGTGTTTAGGATTTTAATGTTTTTAATAAATTGGTGACATTTCAGGTGATCCCGAGAATTCTCTCAACTATCAAACAGAACTGGCGAAGTCATCGTTTTTAGGAGAATTATTTCATTACCCTTTCTCGGTCTTAATATATTAATTACGTTGAGAAAAATATGACTTTTAGGTCTGGGGATGGGGGTAATGCATTGACAAGCATTTAACTTTGCTAAAAAGGTCAAAATTTAAAAAGTTCTATAAAAGATCACTTAACAATTATTTTTGTGACAAGAAACCAAAAATTAAAAACAATTTTTGATAAACCAATTATAAATATACGTTTTTGGAAAATAAATAAGTAAATTAACGACATTCAAATAAACTTGAAAATGTTTTTTTGTGATATACTTAAAAGCAATAATCTAGTAAAAATATTTAATCATGTAAATTGAAACACTTTACCCAATTCCATCCATATGTGAGTTTATTTTTGAGTTTTAAACAACATTTGCAATTTGTAATTCTACTTTCATTCTAGATTTAAATGAGGGTGCCTTATGATACGTGTAATGAGAACTTGCTTTGAGTATGCATTTCAAGATCTTAATTAGTATTTGTTGCATAAAAATAAGCTAGACATTAGAAATCTTAACTATTCAAGCTCCAACCATTTCCTTTTAATTTTCTTTACCCGAACATCAACCTTAGTTAGCCCCGTTGAGCTTAAACGTTTTTATTCGTAAACACCCGATCCACCGTGTCACTTAACCAAAAAGCCTTCAACAAAACCTGTTATTCGTTAAAGACACGTCTTTGGTTTTTTTAAAAAGAGAGAGAGAAAGAGAGAGAGAGAGAGAGAGAGAGGAGAAAAAGAGAAATTAACTAGAATGCATTCTTTAGATTTTAATTTGCTTTGTTGCCTTCACCTCCAAAACCGGGACTTCCCCCGGAAATCCGCGAACAATTTTCAATCTCACATTCGACGCAATAAAGAAATGTCGAAAAAAGGAACAAGTTTCGCCATTTTGTGGGATTTCAAAAAGTGTTATAAAAAGACTGGCGAAAAGATACGAAAGATGCCCGAATTATGAAAATTGGTCTCACAATGAAAAATGCAAAAAGAACCAAACTGGGTCCCAATACGAATACACAGAACTAATCCAATTGGGTGCTATTAAGCTTCAAGCCGACGATCCTTAAAAAAGGAAAGTTTTGTGTATCCTTGGGTGAAAGACGAAGTAAGGTTTTTGAAAGCAAAATACGGTCTTCACAATCTGACCTTAAATGAGTCCTCAAGTTAGCATATCCCTTCTAACTTGAAGTATTGTATAGGGAACCCTTTATTGCTTTCCTTGTAGTTTATGTTAGAAAATAAGACAAGACCATCATCTTTAGCAATTAGCCATATTTTCCAAATATTTCATACCCGAGCTCGAGCCAAGTTACAACCCATCAAAGACCTAATGATTTATGCAAGTAAATATCTAAGTAGGTGAGATTTGATCGCTTAACAAGAATATGATTTCACATGTATTCGCATTAGGCAATTAAGTGCATTAGTCATACTTATCTTAACTATGACTCCACATATTCAGTCGAGTTTGAGTGCCACTTGTGAAAAGTGTGGATTTTTACATGATAATAATCTTTACTAACTAATATATTGCTTGCTAGGATATCATTTTACACATGCTAAAAATATTTACATTTGGATAAAATAAAATTTCTTTGCGTATTTCCCGAAAAATATATTTATTATTTGATTTATTTGGTTTTCTGTGTAATTGTCATTTTAAGTGATTTTTGCTTGAGGAGAAGCAAAGTTCAAATGTGAGGATGTTTGATATGCTTCAAATTATACATAAACATCCTATCAAAAAACACATCAATTAATTCTCAATATCTCTCTTAAAATGATGAATATGTACTTAAAAAGGTTAATTTGTGTTTGCAGGTGTTTAAAAGGGCAAGTTGGACAAAAGAAGCATATTTGACCGAATTTGAAGTAATCGGAGCTTTGGATTCCAAGCATGGGAACGTGCCTCATTAAGCACGCCCCCATGTCGTGCCTGAAACACACCCCCTTTCTAAATTGACACACCCCCATGTTTGGACATCTGACAGGACAAAAAGTACTATCTCCTAAAAGTAGGCACGGGGTCGTGCCCCACCTCCAACACGGGGTCGTGCCCTATCAAGCACAGGGTCGTGCCCGACACCGTCTGCATGTACGAGCTGACCAACTTTTGTAAGAATTGTACTAGCATGGGGTCGTGCCTTTTAGGCACGAGGCTATGCTTAAACACTCCAGAAAGCCTATAAATAGAAGCCTAAGTTTACCATTTTAGCAAGCTTTGGTGGAGAGTTACTCTGCAGAATTCTCTCGGGAATCAAGTATTCAAGACTTTTTGGAGGCTCAGGAGGTGCATACAACAATCGGAAGAAGCTCGGAATTGGTCAAACACCATCCATTATGGATCATCGGTTTGATTGTTTCATTTCACTAATGATTTCATATCTATCCTTTTTGTTATATGTTGTTATGTTCAAGCTTATTATGAGCTAAACTCTTACTATCATCCTAATTGGATGAAACTTATGTAATTGTTTATGAACTAATGGTGTGATATATGTTATGTTAATGTTATGGTGATCTTGGGAAAACTTTTGATGGGTAGCACCTACATTTGAACGGGAAGTTATAAATTTATGATTTATAATTGCGATTGTCATACACGGTGGTAAAATGTATAATAAGCTTTTATTCACAAACCTGCTCTTCATAATAAATTCATGGCCAATGAACTAGAGATGGTTATTAGAAATCATATCACCTTAACTTTTTGATCATTTGCGGGTTCGCTTTTATTAGTCTGAAAAATCTACAGTAATTATTACGGTTTTCTAAAATTAATGGTATGTTAGGAAGGAACTTGATCAACTCTCTTTTAACATTAAGTTATGTTTTTAGAAATCGTATGTCAAAAAGGTCACAAAATATTTACTTACATTAATAGGATTTTGATCTAAGTAATAAACTCAGCCTGACATGATCCTAGTCACTACGATAGCATGATAGACGAAAAACCATGCCATCTCATCTTTATAACATTAACATAACTATATTAATCAATATCTTTAAAGCACATCACCAAATCATCATAGTTACATAAGTGTAATCTAATTAGGATGATAACCTTAATCCCTGGTTTTAAATCCAAACGCTTCAATCTTAGTTTACTTTATTTTTAATATTGTTTTTAAACACTAAAAATCTCATCAATACATTCATCATTTTCTTAAACAAAAACCAAATCTGGTAGTCAAATCTTAAAGATTGTTGAGTAGGCTAGGTTTGTCCAGGGATTGATACTCGGTTCTTACCAACACTATATTAACACATGACAAGTACACTTGCCTATTGTATGTGTGGTTTAGTATTAGTAATAACCAATTAAAACTAAATCTTTGCGAAAAATCCCTATCAAAATATATACATTCCGCATTGCATCATATACCATCAACCGATTGCTTCCAATTGGTTTTTATTTTCAATGTTATTCAAGTTCCAATAACAAGCAACGACAATTGATTTCAATTCCGACTCGGTTGGTGTTATCAGTTGATTCAAACTTTGATTTGATCGCATTTTTTTTCAATTTCAACCGGTCGCCCTTCCGATTTCCTTAATTTGGATTGTGTAAACATCTCTCTCTTATTTTCCTTTTGATTCAATTGCTACTCTGTGTTAATCGTTGCCTTTCATTTACAGAATTTATTTTGAATTCAATCTTATGATTGTTCTCAATCGCAAACAGATTTCATACTTCAAAGAATGGTATTGCAGAAACAATCTATGACATTCTTTATCGAACCTTTCCTTTTCTCCCCTTTTAACAATGATACTTATTTGATCCTCTTCGTAACCAACGATCTTTAACACCGCTCTGATACCACGTTAAGGACCTTGATCGATTTAGATTAGGATCATGATTATGTGAAAGAACAAAGTCAAACAATAACACAATTACACACACAAAATAATTTGATTCCCTCACCACAAATGACAAACCTATTGGGTATTTATACCCTTATATTGGCAGTTACAAACTAACAAAACTAACATAACTAACCCTTTAATTCCCGCCTAATTTAAATTTTTGACTTTTTCTATTTTGACTTTTATATTCTTCTTATTAATTAACAATAATCTATTTGATTTAGGATTGTCTTGATTATGATATTTCAACATTGATGTCACCAATGACGCATCGAAGGTCAAGCTATAAGAGTCGTGTTTTCTCAAGATAATAGAAAAATCTTTTTAAAATGAGAAGTTATATCCTCTACCATGCAAGGTCAATCTATTTATTGAAATGAAATACACGCAAGTAAAGAACAGTAAAAAATGGAGAAATTTCTTTTAATGGGTCATCAATTTCGCATCTATGTGAATCATCATAGTTTGAAAACACATCTTAACCTAAACTATTCAAATCCCGAATCAGTATAAGTGTGTGACAAAGCTCATGGGATACAACTTCAAAATCCATTTCAAAACTAAAAAAGAAAATACAAAGGCAGATGTGTTAAGCTGAGTCGAATTCCCTTCCATACTAGCTATTTCACACTTAATAACGATTTGGTTTGATGAGCTTTACTCATATTACTCTACTAATCTGGTAGGGAAGTAGCTAGTAATGAACACTACAACCATTCTTAATTCCTTCCATATCTTATGTATCGAAATGGATTAGTCTACATGCATGGAAAACTACTGGTGCCGCCAATTATAAGCATTTTATTTTTTTGGGTGGTCATGCGGGGATCAAAGCCACAATCAAGCGTATCCCCACTTCCTTTACTTAGCTCGGGTAAAGAGGGATGTTTCCTAATATGTTAAATGTTATGAAGTTAGCCGGGAAACCAAGAATCCAAATCACAAACCTTATGGTTTATGTAACCTCTTCCAACTCCAAAACTTCCATGTCATGACATCTCAATTGATTTCATAACAAACCTTTCGCATTGAAAACACATTGTTTATCAACGTATGCTCATTTTTTGATCTCTTTACCCCCCCCCCCCCCCCCCCCCCCCCCCCACACCTCCCCCACACTACATGGTTGTTTCATTTGCATTAGTATTTATGCGGAAAGTTTATCACTAATATGATCTACCCAAGACGATTGTGTCCAATAAAGATCTTTTATTAATTAGTCATTACTAAAAGCAACTATTCAAATTGATGGGCAGAAAATTACTTCACTCTAGTGCCTACCATCCGCAAACAAATGGCCAAATGGAGGTTGTAAATCGTTACTTTGAGATGTACCTTTGTAGATTTGTTTATGATGAACCGGAGTCTCGGGAGGTTAGTTGTATCTAGCCGAGTACTATTATAATGCCAATCATCACTCATCTATCAATATGTCCCATTTTTTTAGATTTGTATGGTTGTGATGTTATGTTCATCCATGGTTATGTATCGGGGCTGTCAAAAACAGGATCAATAGAGGCTTCTTTAGTGGAACATTAGTGCATTTGAGCTTCCTAAAAGAATTTATGGAGAGTTCAAAACCGAGGATGGTCTATCAAGCTAACAAGAAAAAAATCGTTAAAGAATCTGAATTTGGTGATTTTGTTTACTTACATCTCTAGGACTATATGCATCTCTCAATCAATAACCCAAACAATCAGGAGCTAGCCTGTCACTTTTATGGACCATATAAGATCATTGAACAAATTAGCAATTTCGCTTACAAATTGGAGTTACGAAACAAATTAAAGATCCATCCTGTTTTTCTTGTCCTTTATTTTAAACCTAGTTATGGTATTGTGACAGGTGAAAAAGAGAACCTTGTCACCTTCTATCCAAATATCGAACTCACACACTTACCTGAATCAATTATTAACAAAAGAGTGAATGAAATTGAAGAAGTACAAATCTAAATCAAGTGACAAAAACTAGCTTTTGAAGAAGTAACCTGGGAAAACATGAGTTTCATTTAAGCATAACTTCCAAGCTTAATTGACATTGAGGACAATGTCCAAAGTAACACAAGAGTGAGGGGATGATATGAGCCATGCAAGCCCAACTAATTATCCATCCCAAGATGCTCCTTTAGTCCATACGAGGCCCAAAAGTGAGACCAGGAAGCCCAGGAGATTCAATAATGAGTGAATCCCAAGTCCATGCTTTCACAATTACTTCTACTACATTGTTTTTATATTCATTGTTGGAATTAGTTTTTGACATGTGTTCATGTAATGCATGCTACTTGTTGCATGATAGGAAGTAGAGGCATGTAATAAGGAATATGGGTGATAAGCCTTGATTCATTGCATGTTTAAAAATTCTAGTTTGTTTGCATTTTGAAAATTAATAAATAAAATTGCTCCAAGCTTTGTCGTTCTCAAATTTTAAACTCTCCCCTACGATTCTTCTTTCTTGGTGTCATCATTTACAAAATACATCTCTCCAATTTTTTGATTAATGCCATTTGCCCTTCATGTGTGTAGCTTCTCAAGGTTTAGACAATAATTCAAGTTTTGTAGCTGTACAAGAAGCCTTAGAAGAGATAAAGCAGCACATATATAAAAGGAAATTTAATAAAGATGTGAAAGAATTTGAACAATAACTAAGATTTTGCCTGCATACAAGTTTTGTCCCAATCATGACCTGAACCCGAACCAGAACAATGGGAGGTCGTGAGGATTAAGAGCATATGGAAGATGACCCTATAATTGTGGATGGACCTAGTATATAAATACGACTCATTTGTCAATAATTACTTATAAGGATAAAGTTAACTGAAATATGGTTTTAAAGATTTTGTTTTAGCTATACCAAAATCCCATTTCAATACCCGTTGAACACTTTTCAAACCCTTTATTACAAATCGTAGCTCTTTAAAATAAAATCTATCAAACATGATTTTCGTTTATCCAATTAGTTAATACTTCTTTAACTCTATTAAAACCAACTTGTAATATTATTTTTGTAAATACTCGATGTTGCAAAACATTCATTGTATTGTATTTTTAAATAGGGGTAACTTTGTAAAATAGTAACCAACTTTCAAAAGTGTTCCAATTAATTAACTCAAATTTTAAAAGTGTTCCAATCAGATAACTCGTTTGTTATATTTTATACAAATTAAAAATCATAACATATTTTTTAACATTTTATATTTTTGGATTCAGTTAAAAATATTTTTTCTATCTTTTGATGCTGATATAGAACGTTGACGTAAATTTTAGGCATTTTTTTTATTTTATTTTATAATTAACATGTTTTTTTATTTTTTAATATAATTTTATATATTGAAAATTCTAACTCTCATATCTTTTCCATCATTACTTTCTTGTTATAATAAAATTTGGTAATGACTCGATTTGATCGTTTGAAGGTCCAATTTAAAAAAAATATACATGAGTGACTAAATTAAAACAATTTTGAAACTTGTTTATTATTCTGTGACATTTTCTCTTTTAAATATATCCATGCTGCACTGATTATAATTTATAGTTGTGAAGATCGCATGGATTATTATATTATGATTAACTTTTTACCCATAATCAAATGAATCCAACTGATTAATAATAAAAATAAATAAGATTCCGATTAGATGGGCGGAATTTCGTTTTTACTACTCGTGTCGGTCTACATTTGATTATTAATAAAAATAAAAAAAGATTTACTAGTGTGTGATTGGTACACGTGTCTTTGTTTGGTTGGTTTAGACACATTGTCCTACAACTTCAATGTGTATTTGGGTGCCCATGTGTAGTTTGTCGTCTACATTTGCTTTTAAACAAATCACACATTTTCACTCTTTCAACTTTACCATTATAATATTAATATTCTCCTTCTGAAAACAAGAGTCACGTTACCTTAAGATACTTAAGTTGTTTTTTTAGGTATATTCATTCATATGATCTTAATGAGATTATTTTATTGTATTTTAATGCCATTTTCAGTTTTGTTTTCTCGAAGGAGCTATCATATCCACCAAAAGAAATTTTAGACTTGTGGTGTTTATCTTAAGTGGTGATTGTTAAATTCTTGTAGACAAGGTAAAATCTATCCATGTATCTAACATAAAATTTAATTTTCAGAAAAAATATATTTTTTACCCAACAGTTAGGCTACACCCTCTTGGAAATTTAGTTAGTTAATAATTACTTTGAACACATGATTTAAACACATTGTGATAAAACTTTATCACAATTCATATGATATATATGACCTAATGATCAGTTGATTGGGTAGAAGGCATTTCATGGTTTTTTAACGTGTAAGTCATGAGTTTGAGTGTCACTTGATGCGATATGTTTTAAGTGGGTTAGATTTTTTATCACAGTAGGCCTTTAAATGGTGAGTTTCGTTTGAAATAATTGGTGGGTCGAGTAACCGGACATCAACGTCGTCTGTGGTCGAGATATGGATGACCTTTCCCCTATGTATTTATTAACCCAAGTGACCGGACATATAACATTTATTAGGCGCTAAAAAATAAATAGTACTTAGTTGTAAAAAAAATTGTTAGTTCCAAAAAGATAAATTAGACAAACTAGATAGATTTCTAAAGTTCAATGTCGTATTTTGTTTCTAGTAGGTCTTGCAAAAAGAAATGTTCCGGTGGTGAGTACAATTTGCTTAGCTTGTGGAGATCACTTGGAGTCCACATACCATCTTTTCATTCAATGCTTTATTTCAAGACTTCTTTGGGTAAAACTTCAATCTTGATGTAGATGCATCTTTACCGGAGTGGAAAGCATTCAAGATTTGCTCCAAATCCCTATCAATATTAATGGATAAACTGTTTAAAATTATTCTTTTGGTGATTATGTACCATGTGGCGCATTTGGATTTGGACGAATGAACGAATGTTCAAGGACGGGAATCGTGGTGTGAATGTGGTATTTAAAGAAATTTTGGTGTCTCGTTTATTTAGATTAAATATAAAGAAAACGTCACTTATCACGATTTGATCATTGATTTTAATTTTCATCTTTTCTTTTGTAATATACTTCTGCCTGCTAGCTTTCCGTTAGTTTTCTATATATATAATTTATGCCATTCATAAAAAAGATAAATTAGACAAACTTTTTTATGTAGTACTATGTCATTTAATATACGTGAAATCTATATCTCACATGTATCAACATGTCATGCTAGTTACTTTTGACCGAATCAAATATCTTTTTCTTTTTCCATAAATCACTTTGCTACATTACAGTTTCCAATTCTGCCATTGAAATACGCATTATCCACACTAACTAATTTAAAAACTATTAACAAATGGAATTAACGTAAAGGTTTTTCATAATTTAATTGAACGAGCCAATATTAATTCAACTTAAGTTCATAATAATGCAAGCCGAGCTGACATGGTCACATGGCTCACACTCTTCTATCAATGTTGAACTTAAGCTCATCAGCTCATGACTTAGATAAGTTAGCTAATTTTTTTCCCATTTTACAAGCCTTGTACTTTTGTATGTTTATTTTGTAAAAAATAAATTACATAATTTATCCTTTATTTATATATATAATTATAGATTAGATCCATCTTTAATAAATACATTGATCATCTAATATTTTAATGCTTTGTAACAATACATCTTTTATACTAATTGTCTTTTTTCATTAAATCTACATGTGCATGAGTTTTTTTTATTGTCTGTATTATTACCCCAAAAGAACTATTTTTCTAATATAAATAAAATACGAATTTTGTTATTTACTTGTTGAACCCCCACTAAACGCTCACTATAAAAATTGGTTTTAGACAATTTGTAGTGAACTAAACTCAGCTCGGACTAATAAAATATTTACTAAATCAATATAAGACCAATTACTATAATAATCCAAATTATAACTTATTGTTATATAATAATTCATACTATCACTATCAGATTTGATCAATAATAGTTTTAATTTTCATTTTTGTTGTCAATGATAGTCTTAATATCATAATTATCATCGGTTACACTTGATTTTCACTTATTTGACACTCAATTTCATTGTATATTTTCTTATTTCACTCACAATCATCATCGTGAGTAAAAACAAATGAAATCAAGTGTAAAACAATGAATGATTATACTAGTAGGATTGTCCTTCTAACAAAAATAAAAATTAAGATTATTATCTATTAAATTGATAGTACGAATTATTATTTACCAATAAGTTATAGTTTTAATTATTAGAATTTAATGTGCCTTAATTTAATATGTCAATTTTTATTACTTAATGAATAACTATTAACTATTAACCAGTAATAAGCTACTGAGGCATATTACTTTTAGTTCACTTTTACCCAAACTCTTGGATTGTTCATGGTTTGGATTAAACTGCGAAATTATTCAAATTTGTCATTGGTTTGGTTTCACAATCAACTTTTTAAAATCTTTATTAGTCAGATTAATAATTTTCATAACATACTGAATAGTTTGGCTTGTGGCTTCGACTAAGTTGTTGGATCTAATTGAAATAGATACCAAATGTAGAATCTTTATTAATACTTTGAGTGGACATAACACAAGAAGTTCATTAAAAGTATTCACTTATTATATTCACTTAATACAAAATGTAATAATTGGAAAATAAGTGGACAAATTAGCTAACAACAAAGCTATACAAGTATGATGTATATATACTATGGAAGTTAAATGCAAGAATAAATCTTGATCGTTTATTCTAGGTTTAGGATCAATAGCATGTTTCAGCCATTAATCTATATATTATCGCATTTCACGAATGTGTACTACTATTGTGAACAATACATAACATTGACAAGAATCAACAAAACAAAAGATAGTTGCAGAGTATTGATGTCGCCGCTACTATTCAACACTGTCATGCTTATCTACATAAGCTGTGAATCAACAAATCTTCAAAACATCATCTGTTGTAGATGTGGTGATTCACGGATGTTTAATACTTGATTAGTTTGATGTAGTCCTTCAGCGTACGGACTTCGTCTTTAGCATATCAAATCGGGATAGAACATATATACATATAACATTTAAATAGCTTAATCATTTTTATGTTTCTAACATAAGTATTATTTGTAAATAACTGGACCAGACAATTACGTGTCGTGCCTGTCCATGCAATTTTCTAATTTCAGTTATGTATATCACTAATGATTTCCTTAACTTCAATCGGCTAACAATGGTGATTCACCATGAACTCACGTTGTAGGCTACCATTTGAGTTAAAATTTGCAATGTTATCTTATTTATAACTTATATAGTTTAGTTGTCTAAGGTATTATTATACTTTTGTATGAACACAATTGAGTATTATTCTTAATAATTATAAAATTGAATTAAAATCATAGACTAGACAAGTTGAAACATGGAATGTTTATAATATTACGTGGCAATTTATGGGTGTTACTTAATTGAAAAATAATGCAAATTTCACTTGAAAATCAAACCATAAAACCAATTGTTACTTGTTAGTAAAGGTCTGGGTTGGTTAAATTTAATTTAGGGGAGAATTACATATATCTCTCTTTTCACCCTTGAAATTATATATTCCTTAAAATACAAATTTTCAATGTATAAATACAATATTTTTTTTAAGCATGATTTGAGTGTATATGTAATTTTACAAGTTTAGAAAAGGATATATGTAATTGTGTTTAGTTTAATATTACAATAATAAAAACCATTCTAATGATTTGACTCATTGTTTGATATAAAAACGGTAAACTCAAATCGAGAACAACACTCCCACCTCCTATCCCTTGAAATATAGATTACAAAAGTTATTACTTTATGATAATAAAAATCAAATTAGATAATTATATATAATATATTTTACAAAATTCATCCTTTATTTAGATTACAAGAATTGTCTTTTTGGGTAAAAAGATAAATATACACGAACTTAACAAACTAATCTAACCATAGTTAGTGTAAATGATGTATTTGTTATTAAACAATAAACTAAATGATGTTCTATATACTTACCGAAGATTAAAGACCTAATTCATAATTTATGTATTATAATGAAAAAAGGTTTTAAGTTGTCACTTGTCGTAATGACATCCTAAACTTATTTTTCTCGTTTCTCTCCTATTAAATATTTACACTAACTACCAATTATATTATTTAAATTATTATTTTTTGAATTAAAATAGTTTTTTAATAAATAAGAAAGAGGTATTTTATAAATGAAAAATCTAAAGAAATAATTTTTTGTAACATAAGTAATTTTTCTAAAATATCAAACTCTTTTAAAGATACAAAATATTTTAAAAGCAGTGTTTTTAAAAATCAAACTTTTAGGAACCATAATAATTAAAACTAGGTAGTTATGCACGTGTTGCCGCGGCCTGTCGAGTTTTACATTTTGTTGCCAAAATCATTTTTTTAGCATTTTGAGTTTTACTAAATAGTTTAGCATAAATATTGGATGTTAAACGTTTTGGGAGTATACAAAAGACTGTAAACTGGTAGCTGCGAATGCTGTCGTTGTTGGTTGTGGCTTTGCAAAATATGAAGCTGATGTGTAACATCTTGAATTTTTGGTTAAATTAAAAGTTAACGTCGTTAATTCTTGTAAGGACTATTGATGGCATTTATTAAACTTTTGGGCTACTTAGGCTTATTGTTTTTAATTTGTCCTTAATTTTTCTTAATTTGAAAGTTGATGATGTTAATAAATAAGTAACAATCATAATAATGATTTTAGCAATAATATAATGATTTTAGCAATAATAATATTAACAATAAAAGACAAGTAAGTTATACAATAATAATAATACTTAAATAGTAATAAAAGAAATAATAATAATAATAATTTATGAAAGTTATTAAACTTAAAATAAAGAAAAATGTTTAAAACTTAAAGTGAATTAAGTTTAGGGGTTGTTTTGTCAATTTATAAACTTTAAAAGAATATTATTTGGATAAAATAATAACAATTCAAAGTTCGAGGGGCCAAAGTGTAAAATTTTAATTTACAAACCCAACCCTCCCGCCTATCTTCCCTTCACGTTTTTCCGGCCAGTTTTCCGGCCAACTCCGGCCAAGCTCCGGCGAGGCCCAAAATAGCTCAAATCGTTCGAATACCAACCCCAAACCGCTTCAAATCATTTCGTGAACCTGTCTCGAACTTAAACGTACCATCTAATTGTGTTTAATCATCGGTTACAAACACCACACAGTTGAATAATCCAAAACTTTTAATTCCATAACCGATCGACCCTTAAAATCCTAATAATAACCGAATTAAACTCATCTAAACAATCATCTAGATGTCCCTAAACGTTCGCAGCTCGTAATTCCACCTGAATCAAACACAAACACCTCATTCGATCCTCTCTTCACCCGCGACCTACAACCTATTCGAAGACCTCATTTCAAGGTTGTTAACCAACAATTGATAGAGGGCTTTTCACCTTTAGAGCTATTGGAAGATTTCTATGCGATCAATTTGATTAATATCATCTTTTGGGCATTGATCGAGCCGTACATGGTCGCGGCGTGTGCTTCGTGCATTCCAAGCATCATCTCAAATCCAATCTAGGTAATTAGTTATGCAGTTAGACTCGATATTGCTTGAGGATTAAAAGCCCTAACATTGATTTTGCTATCTTAAACGAATTAAGGTTTAATTTTGGGATTTGTCAAATTAGGGTTCATAGGATTTGGGGGTGTTGCTTGAGTTATGTTTTTAAGAAATTAAAATGGAATACAAACCGTGGCTGAGGCCTGGTTCACTGGTTAAGACACTGCTATCCTACCATGAGGTCCCGGGTTCGAACCCGGGCACCCTCAAACATTTTTTTGGGCCTTTTTAGCCCTCAAATTAATTGTAGAAAATTTTTAATAATATAAAAATAGTTTTTGTAAACTTTAAATATTTTTATAGACACCAATAATTTTCTGAATTTTTATAATTTTTTTTAAAACCTTTTAACAAAGGTTATTTTTGGTTTAATTCTATTAAAGACATAATTATCTCTAATGTTATGTAACTTTTATATTTAAATTTTCTCTTTTTAAAATAATTAAGTAATTATTAGACTTGAAACAATAAATCTTTATAATATTAATAGGCATTATATTAATTAAAGTTTTATCATGATAATTGTAGAAATTATATATCTTATAATTTCACAAATTATTTACAAATATTATTCTTCTTATAAAATATATTAACTAAAGGTTTAGATTAGTAATTTGTTATTAATCAAAATGTTATTCCAACTAATTTTTTAAGCTTTATTTATATTGAAACTCATCAATATTTATACTTAAATTCATTTCTAGAATACTTAAATATACATATATAGTTCTTTTAATTGGAGCAAAACATAAATAATTACTTTATAAACTTATTACTTACTAAAAACCCCCATAATTCTATCAAAACTCTAATCCTTGTTTGAACGTTAACCTTATTATTAACCTTAAACTTGTAATACATATGTTAGGTGCCTTGTGATGGATACTTTGGATTATCTTTTGACTTTTTATATCATCTAGTAATGCATATATCCACGTGAGTATTTCCATACCCCTTTTTGCTTATTTTCACACTTTGGGGTGAAACATGTTAACTTATTATCATTGCACTTGTAAACTTATTTGAGACTTGTAATCTTTATGGCAATTCATCATGCAAAGTTGTGGTTAGTTGAACTTTTGTGGTTACCATGTTATGGCGTTATATGTACAATCATTAACTATTGCTAGCCCAGCGAAGTCATAGATCTATGGGCAAGACAAGCCTGCTTTGGTTGATCCAAGTACACTTAGCTGATCGTATAATCTTGTAAACGTTTGAGACTTGTAAAACTTTTTCGAGGTTTGATTGTTGCATTGTTCATAACATCCCTAATCACTTTATTCACTAACTTATGACTTGAATTGCCATCTTTTATATAATCTATGTATTAAAAACTATGGAATGCTCACCAACATTTTTTATGTTGACCTTTTATTTTTAACATGTTTCAGGAATACCTCAAGTATGTGTTCTACTCTTGAAGCTTATCACATCTAGGATGGACCTAGAGATAAAATGGTTGATCATGTTATTTGTAGCATTTGTACATGATGTATCATTTGTTGAAACTTTTGCTTGTAATGTTACAATTGAATCTTATGATTAATATATTTGGATTTAATAAATAGCGTTATGTGGCGTGAACAATCGTAACCCTCACATCTCGACGTTTCCGCCGTCAAGGTTGGGGTGTGACAGATTGGTATCAGAGCCCATAACTATAGGGATTTAGGTTATTAGAAATGGTGACCTAGACTATAGTTGCATGAACCTCATAGAAAGATCCTTATACCTTTGTGCTTACATGTTGTTTGCATGCTACATAATGCTATGCCTTTTGTGCAACTTGATGCCTTAGCATAGGATTGCCTTATGAATGCTTAAACTTAGTTACTTGTCTCCCTAAACTTAACTTTAACTCTTTGATTCTCCCCGACAAATGAACTTCCTAAACTTATTCTCAACGACATGTGGAATCTACACTTATCGTCGTGGGTTCAATTCCTTAGACTCTATGTCTAATCTATGTAAATCTCATCAAGGTTTTGATTTCATAAACCAAAGGAATTTGTGTGACACATAGACACCTGTATTCTGGATTTCCTGGCAAAAGGCCTTCGGGCTAAGGCAAGCATATCGTATAAATCTCATTGTGAGACCAATTATGCTTACCTGGGGATTTCTGGGATGAGTGATAAACTATGGTCAACATACACAAGTCTCTATGGCAAATGGGTCAATTTACAAAAGTTGGTCCCTTGTGCATCGCCACTGTTCAGTGGCTTTCTGTTTCTGTCGAGCCTCTACATCTGTAAGTAAGTGACGTGTTTTTTGTAAGCTAAAGCACTAACGTTCGTTTGGTAAAGTTGCTATTTGTTGTACCTTGTTTGCGGGTTCTTTTTGGTGTTTTAACGGATGGGGTTGCAGGTGCAGTTAAAGATGAGGTAGTTGCTTCTGTTGCTGTTGTGGATGGCGGTGCTTCATAGACGTTATTGACTATAATTCTTTTAGTTTGGTTGTCTTTCTTCATTTGGATTTCAAAGATGTATGGCTTGTTAATCAAATCTTCTAGTTCTGGTGGTAGTTGTTTTGGGTCGTTGTTGCTTTATGAGGTTATTATATCATAGCATGTTTTCCCCACTAGCGTTGTTACAACACCATCAAAGAAGATTGCATCCGCCGTGCTGCTATCATCAGCAATTGTTGCACTAAATCAATAACTGCATATGCAAAAATAAATGGATTAAGATTTTATTATTTAATATTTTATTGTATTTTTCATTGTAAAATACCGATATGAGTGTTCATCTTGAAATCCATGAGCAGGGCAGTAGTGTTTGTGGCCACTTTGGTACACTTTATGTGCACATTTTATACATGATTCATAGTACCATCCACCTTCAATTTTGTTATTCTAGCTAAACATGTGTATGGTGTTTCCTGTTATATTATATATGTAATTTTTAAAGTTAGAGTAGCTCTAGACAGTAATGTTAGTTAATTATAGTTTTGTGCAGATGTAAGGTTTGATTCAACAACTTTGTTTCTAGTTGGGGGAGAAGCTACCTCGGATGTTGGCAGATGCTTGAACCTGATTTCGATTTAGATGGATGCATTTACTTATAACTTCTAGTACAACCGATAAAAGATATAATCTTTGATATACCTTTGAATTAGGGTTGGTAGCTAGGTTATGCATGGATTAATGTAAACTTCAGTTGCAGAAGTTGAAACAAGTTGTAAGGCACCTGCATAAGATGATCCCTTAAAAATAATCATAGCTGACGATAGATTAATCTTAACATTGAGAAACTTGATTATGTTACGTATTATTATTATTTAAACTACAGCCTTAAGGCTATGTAGATCTTGCAGTAATCATCAACAAATATTTATGACCACTTTGACATTTCGTCGCTCATGGTCAAGAGGACCTGGTGTGGTGTTTCACGCTTCACAAGCCGAGAGTATAACAAATCCGGGTATTTGGAACAACATTAGTAATATATTGTTGCAAAACAAAAATTATTGCAATAAAGTTTGGTTGTTAAAAAAGAAGTCAAATTCTTAAAATAAACATGGACTTTTTAATAAAAAAAAGTTAACTTTTTGTCGGTTAAAGCGTCAAAACATTATGTTTATCTATGATAAAAAGCTTGCAATCAGAAATGTTTTAGTGCTAAAGCCGACAACAGTAGGGTGCGGGTGCTAAAAAGTTAACAGGGCTGAAGTGCGGTTATGGAAAACCAACGACTATGGAGCGTGGGTGTGATAAACCAGACAATGATGGTAGATTAAGTTTTTATCCTTAATGAAATAACTTCATATATATCCAATATCAACTTTCAATTTCATATATATTCTTTTTTTTTAAATATCGCTAAATACTAACTTTACCCTTTACTAATATATTATTGAGAAGAAATGGTGGTTTAATATTTTAAAATAATGCAAAATTATGATTTCGAGTGGGATACCTCCAAACATTGAAACTTTCAAAGATGTAATTGCAATGATTGCTGGCTCTGGGTTAGTTTCAACAGCAGAGCGATTGAAGGTTTTCGCTATTTCTTCCCACAATGCGACATCGATGAGCTTGCCACTGTATAGTCGTATAAACGTAGTTAGTGTTCTAATGATTAGTATAATTATATACCTTGAAGTAGGGGTTATACCTTTCACGTTGCAGACGAATACGTAACGGACCCTTTCTGCTATGCCCTGCTATCTCTTTCGCGCTAATGTAACGTCCAATGAAATCTGGGATGTCGTTAGAATATAAGTTAGTTTTGTGAACATAAAAATTATGCATCATAACAAAAAACATGATAAACAGAAAACCTGTCAAATGTTTGTTTTTGTCAACTAGACGTCTTTGCAATTCTGAGTATGAGGCAAACACGAAGTAATAATATGGTATGGCATTGTTTTCAATTGGTGTTACTGTTGTAGATCTGCCAAAAAGAATAATTACATCTCGATCAACAACATTACTTGATGTTCTTTTCTCTATGTAGACAAAACCTGTGATTCTATAGCAAGCCTATGGTCTGATCAGCTTATTGAAATGTGAAGCATTGTGCACATCTGTAGTTGCCTCTATAGCATCGCCCTACAATATGAACTTATGTCACACTAAACTGTTTTTATAGAAACAAATATCTTGAAGTAGTAGTTATGATATTGTTACATACATGTTCATCAACAAACAATAAGTGGAGTTTAGGACGTAGATACATCTTCCATTTCTTTATTATTCTAACCTCGATTGACTTTGTACTATATTTCGGAGTGAGAGTTGATATTCTTTGAACTGACATTTTAGCTTGTAACATCCTGTATTTTGTCGTCATTATTTATTTATGTTTGTGCGTGGCCTCGTTTGTAAAGTTTAATTCTTTAATAATAATAATAGTAATGATGAGATCAATAATAATAATAATAATAATTTTAATAACAAAATAATAATAATGATAATAATAACTTTAAAAGTAACAATTACAACTATAATAATAATGATGACAATAATAAATACAAATAATAATAATAATAATAATAATAATAATAATAATAATAATAATAATAATAATAATAATAAAACTTGAATAATTAAGGTTTAAAAAGTTGAGGGGGTCTTAATGCAAATTATGAAACATTAAATTAAGATTTTAAGCATAATGTTATGAAACACAAAGTGGAGGGACCAGTTGTGTAAATTGCCCAAACTCCAATCTGGTTCCCCGCTTTTCCGGCAACGACGCCGGCGAGCTCGGCGAGGTGCAAATCATCATTTTAAAAGCATTTTTTACCCAATCAAACCGCCCAAACCCCTCGGCCCCATGATTCGAACCCGAACCCCAATTCAATTTGTGTTATCACGCGTCTAACCTTTCCAAATCAAACCTCGAACCAACCGAGTCAATCACCGCAATCAAATCTTGCCTGAAACTGCAATTCAATCAAATTAATCACCCTGAATCATAGTACGCGGCTTTACCAATCAGAATCAATTAGAATTGCCAATTAACAGCGCGAATATATTAACTATGGTAATTTTTCAAACGCGGATTCAAACCGAGAATGTTGAGCTCAAAACCGTGTAATTGAAACTATATATTGAAGGTTTAGGATTCGTTTTGAAGTTCCTCAACTCTCTGAACACTCAATTGCACAGAAGATTCACCAAGTCATAAACCCCCAAATTTTGAAACCTTCGAAGCAAACCGAACTCGGAATCCCTCAAAATCTCACTTAAATAGGTAATTAAAACCTGTTATCTGCTCGATTTGGTCCAAGGATCAAAAGCCCCATGATGATTCGAGTGATTTACATCGAATCGAGGGTCGATTTTGGATCAGATGAACCTAGGGTTCATCGGATCTGGGGGAAACGAGGCTGCTCTGTTTAAATTTAAAACAAACCAAAGTGAACCAAGGCCACGGCCCTGGTTCACTGGTTCCCGCACCTCAACTCCTAAGGGAGGTCCCGGGTTCGACCCCGGGCAACCCCCCTTTTCCTTTTCTTTTCTTTTCTGTTTTATTTTTTTTATTATTAATTATTTCTTTTGCTTAAATTTTAATTCTAAAAATTTCTAAAATTATTTTATAAATTCAGAATTTATTTATTTATTTATTTATTTTTATCAAGGGTTTATAAATATGTTTGAATATGAAATTCATGGGGGTTTTTTTTCCTTATTCTAAAATTATAATGTTATTGTGTAAAGATAATACTTGCGTAAAATATCTTCAATATATATATATATATATATATATATATATGCATGTGTATATATATATATATAATATATATATGCATGTGTATATATATATATATTATATATATATATATATATGTATATGTAGATATATTGTCAAGCAATTAGAATGATTAATTACTTATACATATATACTTATATTTATATAAACATATCAAAGTAAGTATACACACACACACACACACACACACACACACACATATATATATATATATATATATATATATATATTATATATATTTATTTATTTATTTATTTCTTGACTTATTACAATCATTACAACCTTCATAAATCGGTTTAACGTGCGATTAGTTTTCTTTATTTATATTAGCCTTTCTCTTTCGCGCAATAAATCTAATTATCATTTCGTTCCATTAACCCGATTCACATTAATAACACGAAATAAATAGATGTCAACCTCTATTCAATCCATAATTAAGAACCTTAAAACAAAATAATTAATCATCAAACCGATTATAACGCGTTACCTTATTCTTATTTAGGTGCCTTGTGACATTGTGTTGGAAACCTTATTCGTGGTTATTCATATTTCACTTTCAAGCCTTCTTATTATCATGTGAGTTCTTATGCCCCATTTTACATATATTTTACACCTTTTGGGGTGAAACATGTTGGTTATACAAACATACTCACACACGCTTTGATACTTATTACGCACGTGCAATTCTTTACATAGTCGTGGTTATTTGAATATGTTAAGTTGTATATGAGATGTGGCATACGTGTGCAATCATTAACTATAACTAGCCTGGCGAAGTCTTAGATCTTTGGGCCTGACAAGCCTATTTGGTGCTAAAGCCGAGGGATTGCCGGCTCCTAGGAGCCGTATGCTTGTGCACTAGGGAACCAAATACACTTGGCTAATCATGCTTATTCATATTATTCAGTCAAGGTTTGATTGTAACTATGCATGTTCTATATACTTACTATCTTGTGACCAATGACTAGAATTGCCACGTTCTTTCTCATGATATATACTTATTGTATTTTAAAACCATGAGAACTCACCAACTTGCTAGTTGACTTTACTTTCAACATGTTTAAGGTAATGTGCAAGTTTAATGATGACTGAAGAAACGCTTAAGCTTAGGATATGGACCTAGACTTAAATGAACATTTGGATTCCTATTTTTGTTTATTTATTTTCTTGTAAGGCGTGGATGTATGTGATGTTTGAAAACAATTGATTAATGGCATTTATATTTTAACATAGCGTTATGTGGCTTTGAACAATCTTAACCCTCACACTTCGACGTTTCCGCCGTCATGGTTGGGGTGTGACATAGCTCTCCTGTATGCTGTCAATTTCAACCAAAAAATCTGAATACACTATATTTTTTGTTACATTAGGAGGTGTATTTTCAGAAGGCTTTATGTATACTTTTAAGGCGTCTAGTGAGGTGGATCTAGAAAACGCTACGTACAACTGTCCATGACCAAAAATAGGTTGGGCAAATAAACTCCTATCTTATTTAAAGACTGTCCCTGGCTTTTGTTGATAGTCATGGCATAACATAGTTTAACAGCGAATTGTTTTCTTTTGAACACAAATGGCAGTTGGGGATTAGTGTGACTTAAAATTATTTTAGGTATGTACACTCTGTGACCAACTGCAATACCAGTGATAACCTGTGCCTCTAAGACTCTTGGAAGTAGCTGCGTTATAATTAAACGTGTTCCATTGCATAAACTAGCGCTTTGATTTATGTTATGCAGTAAGATGATGGGTGCTTTGACTTTAAGATTAAGTCTGTGTGGTGGTAATCCACTGAAGTCCTATTAATTCAAATACTCAACTGGGTATAGTAGCTCGAGATCACCTCGACTTTTTGCATGAGGTACAATAGAGTCTGTGCTTAAGTAAACGCTACAATCATCAGAAGACATGTCTAACACAATCGCATTCACCAAGTCAACGGTTTCAGTTTTTGGACATACAATTGCTTTTTGAGAAAGATTTGCTCCAGTGGGGTTTTCGAGAGTCTCGCTATCGTATATGAAGTAGATTAGGTTATGCAAAGCATTATCACCATGAGGTATTAAGAATTTTTCAGGGATTTCAATAAGCTTTGTGTCACTTACGTAGTCTTTATCTAGTGTACCATTTGAGCCATTTCCTACATCTAGCAGCCAAGATGCAAAAGATGCAATTTCGTTAACATCAAACCCATTAAATTGTGCATGACGTAAACACAAGTTTTCAACAATCTGAAACCTATCCTATATGTATGATCTGGGCAACGAAGATGCTAGGATATCTTGCTTACTTGCTCTACGTTTTACTGGTAAGGTTTGTCTAAAATCGCCTCCTAGTAAGACATATTTTCCACCAAAAAGGATATGACTATTATCAAGTAGATCCTTAAGGGTGGTCCTATCTAATGCTTCAAAACATCTTCGGTCATTCATCAGGGCCTCATCCCAAACTATAAGTGAAGTCTCAATTAGAAGTTTTGCAAGTTGAGTGTTTTTCTTAACATGACAAATCCTTTCTTCAGTCATGTCTAAAGGTATTTTGAAATGTGAATGGGCTGTTCTACCAGAAGGCATAAGTAGAGACACGATACCGGAGGCTGCAACTGCAAGAACTATCTTTCCTTCAGATCGTAACGCATTTATGATGGTAGTCCATAAGAAAGTTTTCCACGTACCTCCATGGCCGTAGACGAACAGTAAAATCTGTTTGTTATTTTCAATTGAACTAATAACATTTTCATACACATGCAATTGTTTACCGCGAAGACCACTTTTTTGGCACGCATGTTCAACAACAATCTTTTTTCTGTCGTAGTTTTTTTCTTCCATTAGAAGCCGATTCCTAAGTCTCTCAAGCAAATCTGCTCTTGGCATAGGTAACCCATAGTCTACAAATGACAATGCAGCTGCACTGAGTTTAGCATGAGTTCAATCTCATATAGTACATATTGTTGAACATTGTCATCGGTAATATGAGCCTCTGAGCAATTCTAAAAAACACCAAGTTAACGTGTAACATCGTCAGTCATATGATGCCACTGTCGATTCCACAAGTTGATCAGATTTGAAATCTCACAACATAACAACATGAGTAAAAAGAGACCTTAACTCGAAAGCAGTGGCCCATGTGGCAGGCTCGTCAAATGCCTGAGACCACTCGTTGTCATCCTCTAGCAATCCTAATCTTTCACATGCAGATCGATAATTAGGAAGGATAGCACATGCCACTGTCCTGATGTCCTCAAAAGTTGTACACCCTGCTTGGCAACCTAGCAACATACGTAGATAAAATAACTCTCCACACGTGTAACACCCAGTTATTTTAAAGTCAAAGGAGGAGAAGAATAAAGTGAAAGAAAAGAAGAAAAAGAAATAAAACCCAAGTTTAGGGGTAAAAAGTGTCCAAAAGGAAAAAATGTTTGAAAAGTGGGTGTAAAAGGTGGTATAGCTGCCCATATGTCACATACACCTCTGATTTTCGGGTTTTAAAGAGAGAAAGAGCAGCAAGTTCTCAGTTTTGAAGGAAGAACAAGAAAGAGTTAGAATTCAAGGTAAGAATTCATGCTTTTATGGTGTTCTTGACTGGTCTTATCCTCGGGTTTATGCTTATGTGTGTTTGTATGTGTTTGGGGTATGTTTTTAGTGGGTTCTAAGCGGTTGAATTCAATTTTCAAACGAGTTTAGAGGAAGCCACACTCAGAAGCTGCAAAGGTGAGTTCTAGGACCCCTTTTTTACTGGTTTTAACTGATTTTGGGGCTGGAAATGCATGAATGTATGTTTTTATATAGCTGGGTTTCGGACCCGTATGCTTGAATGTGTGTACAATGATGTTATGATGTGATGTGTGACTATGTTCATGCTTGATGATGTATGATTGTGTTTCTAAGGCTTAGAGGGTAAGAATTAAGCTTAGAACATGATGAATGGTGCATGGAAATTGAATCTGATGTTTTAGACCCACTTGATAAGTTTTTAAATCTGCCTAAGTGTGTGGAAGTAAATGCGGATGAAAAGAGTTAATACGGATGAGCATTAACCAATGGGTAGGTCAATGCGGATGAAGTCAATGAGGATGAGCATTTGACTAAGTATGGGAATGCGGATGAGCAAAGTAAGTCAATGCGGATGAAGTGAGTCAATGCGGATGAAGTGAGTCAATGCGGATGAGCATTTGACTAAGTATGGAAATGTGGAGGAGTTAGGCTAATGTGGATGACAAATGCGGATGAAGTAAAGTAAATGCGGATGGACTATAGCAAATGCGGATGAACTTTAGGAAATGCGGATGACTATAGGAAATGAGGATGAACACTTAGAAAAATTCTGACTTTTTGAGAAAAGAGGTAATGTAGGCTTTGACCTAGGAGATTCCCGGGGGTTATGAATGTTGACTTATGGGGTCATAGATGGTATGATGGGCATGTAATGATGTGTGCTTGATGCTTATGATGATGATGATGATGATGTTTCATGGTTATGCATGATGTATGTTATGTATGTATGATGCCCTACATGATGATGTATGAATGATATGTTTATGTTCCTTGTGATGATGTATGATTATCTTTCCTATGACTTTACGTGTTATGAATGAATGAACAAAGTATTATGTAACGTAAAGTGAAAGATAATGAAAGAGGAACATGATGAATGAATGCATGCATTAATGAATGAATGTAAGAAAGCCTTGCAAGCAAATGTATGGAGGTTCACACCCAATGAAGGGTGTTAGCTTAACTATGTGCGGGTTAGCTACCCTAGAAGGATGCACACTGGGGTCTAATCCTTGTGATTGACCATACGTATGAGATCCTTGCCGCTTGCCCTAGGTACTGGAGTCAGCTTCGTGCATAATGCTCGAGGTCTATGAGAGACCTCAGGCTCAGTTACCCGCTTCGTGCACAATGTTCTGGGTATAGCATGTGGCATTGATCTAGAATGAAAGAGAAAAGATAAATGGTGAATGTACTTGCCCTAGGTACTGGAGTCAGCTTCGTGCACAATGTTCGAGGTCTATGAGAGACCTCAGGCCCAGTTACCCACTTCGTGCACAATGTTCGGGGTAATGTACATGTCACTAGAAGTAATGATGAATGAATGAAAGTATGAACGAAAGAATGACAAAGATAATAATGATATTATATGTATGTACGTACGATGTATGATCACGAACGAATGTAAAGTATAATATGATTTTAAAAGAAAGGATGGTTTTATGATAGAAAAGTATGTTTTGCTATAAAACTAGAACTCACTCAGCAACACTAACTTTTATGCATTTTCCAGTTGGCAGGTGAGCATTGCTGAGGATGGCACGAGGCGGCTGTTCAGCTCTTTTGGATGACATCCATTTATTTAAAGCTTTTGTGATGTAATACAACAATGTAATTTTGTAACTGACAAACGATGCATTATTTTGCAAAAGTTTTTATGATGAAATGAAATGCCATTTGTGTTATATTTCCGTTGCAATGTATTGATGAGTAAATGCAAAGTATATGTTTTATGTGCGATGAATTACTAGCTGTAAGCGTCCCGGGAACGGGGCCTTACAACACGTAGGATGAACATAAATGAGTCTTCCCACGGCAGGGTTGTTATCTCTAACTCTACGAATCCACCGATTCCTATTTGTATCCAATCTGTATTCTAAAAGGTAATCTACATATCGAAGATGCCTACCTGTTGCGTCTACCTTGTTATTTGCCAAGCACTCTATCAATGTGGTCCTTTTGCTTACCGAATTGTCTATAATCTCCTGCAAATGGTGATTGTCCTTAAAATTCACACTCTGCATATTCTCCAAATGTACACCTAGAACCTGAACTGCTGGATTTCTGTGGTGAATCGGAAAATCTAAGATTCTCCAAGCTTCTTCGTGCGGACATATAAAGCGACCGTCTACGTAATTTCTCACCTCATCTATGGGCACATGGTTATTGGAGGTCAATTCATCGTGTTGCGCATCAGATTGGGCAATAGAAAATCTAATTCGGTTGGCGCCTTGGATATATACTTGAATAGATACTTAATCACCATGTTCCAACCACAATATTCAACATTGATGTAAGCTTGGAAGCATAGACAGAGATCTCTATTGTAAGGAACTACATAAGAATTATCTAGCAAGATTTCTCCCTTATCTGTAGTCTTAGAATCCGATCGCCTTTTATAATGCACAAAGCCATTTTTGTCAAACGTCGTGTTAACTCCATAGGCCTTTGGGAAATTTTTCGCACATTTTCCATTAGTCATGCATGGAGCGTTAGGCCTAGCAAGAGCGCATGGTCCGTGCATCATCGAATCGGTGATAATTTTATAAAGCATAGGTGACGACACAGCATCTGGTATTTCAGCAGATATATACTTATCAACTTGGTAGCTGTCATGAATTTTAAATGCCTCTGTAACCCACAAAAGCATATGACAATGAGGTAGGCCCCTTTTTTGAAACTCAATTGTGTACAAATCTCCAGCAACCTTACCAAAAGGTCGTTATAGTCTCAAGAAATCAAGCATTTCCTTGACTTTGATTCGAAAAATCCTAGCAACAATATCAGGCCTGTCTTGAGGTTTCAATGGAGAGCGGGCAGCGAAATACCTCGCTATTTCTGGCCATTTGATGTTATAAGTGAACGTAATAAAGTACTGCGGATTCCTATGCACTTGACATATCGCAAGCGCATCCTGGTAATGTTTATACATATAACGCGGGCCACCAGTAAATGAAGCCGGCAACACAACATGTTTTCTAATGGAACGACCCTCAGTATCACCCCTTAATAAGGCATTATGAACACCTTGAAGAAATTCAGTTCTAAATAAGTTCTGATGAGATCTTATGTAATCTAAGCGGCTTTGTTCTATGCATATGTAAACATCAACTAAAAATTGTTGAAAAAGACGACCTCCGTTCAGTAACAAAAAGTACACACCATGCCGATCATGAAGCAGATAGCTGTAATACATGTTCATGGATAACTTCCTATTACCATCTGCTTCGTCATGAATAAGCCTAAGGTGAGGTGACCATCCACTCTCTCCATGCAAAAAACAACAATGGGTATTGTAACGACATGTAAAAAGGATGTAATTTGTTTACTCGTTGAGGCATACCACTCTTAGAATGAATAACAATGTCAAAAGCATCAGCAGGCGGAGGACATTCAAGCACAATAATCCCTATTGTACCGACAGCTGGACAATCATAAGAGCGCTCATTGGCTGAACCAAAAAGCCTAATAGAAAAGTCAGGAATAGATTCTCGCAGGCAAAGTTCTCTAGCTGAACGAAAAAGCTTTACCAACGAATTAAAGTTTTCCAGGAGAGACATTAGAAGTTCCATGGTTTCAACACGAATACGCGTACAGTCATCGTCCCCAAACAAATGCATTCTATTTGAAACCTCACGATCAGTGTCGTAAACATACATCTGCAAGAAACGCGGCCTCTAATTTGGTGGAGGACACAACGTGCCAATCCAGTGGCAGATTTGGCCTTCAACCCTAAACACGTAAGGACTAGTACCTCTATTATCGAGTTATCTACAACTGCTCCAAAAGGCGTCATCGAAAACATCGAATTATAAACGCGAATACTATTAAGAAAATCAGGATGTTGATAAAGTTCTTTCACAATCGCTGGTGGATCCTAAGGTAGACGAACACGCACACGACCAGCCTTGCAACACTGATTATATTAAGGAGCATGATTACGCGCAACATGACTAACACGCTCAGCAGACCAGAAAGAAGCCCCACAAAACTCACATGCAAATTCGCAGTCACCAGAATCGACGTACATATAAGGCTCAAAATCAAAATTGAGAGATGAAGTTGTGCCAACTATGATTCCATCAGGCAACAAAGCTAACCTAGAGGATTCACTACCATGCTTGGTTACAGCAACATGATGTACACCTACATTACCGCCTACAACATTTAAAGGTGTATTAGAGGAAGAAGGCGACCCCTTCCTTCTCTTTGAACTCTGAGCAAAAGCCATATACACTACTTAGACAATTAAACATATTCTACACTATCAACGTTATAACATAGTATCCAACCTAGGAACTGTACATGTAACAATACTAAGGTAGCTACTATAAGCGAAGCATATTTACACACTTACCAACACGCAATTCTCAAATCTATTTCTAAATTAACGCTGAATACAAACATAACAACGTAACATACCTCAAGAGCCACACAAAGATCAGCAACAATGTGCCAAAAACAACACAAACCATATACAATAACAATTAACATGGTATTTTAAATCTTCACTAAACCACTCAGCAAAAAAACGAAGGCTCTCTTGTTCAGACTACTATACCAACACAATTTAAGAAAAAAGATAAAAGTACAAACTTTAAATATATTATGTATTCGACCCAAATAAAAGTTGCATCTATAATCATAACTCAATTCAATATTTAACACAGATCGTTTTCAAGATTCCCAATTTCTAAAGTTGCATCTTCAATACTCACAATTTCCCTAATGTAAAAAATTTAGATCATAGCAATTTTTCGTCACGCTTTGAGTTGACAATTGGAACAGCTGTGTAGACAAAACCAATCTTCTAACCCTTATTTAATTATATATTTTCTTTTAGTTTTAAAAAACGTCCTTACACACATGTATTACAATCATGAAACATCCTTATGTTATAATCATGAAATATCTTCATATTATAATCATGAAATATCTTCATATTATAATCATGAAACATATTTATAATCATAAAACATATTTATAATCATGAAACTCGATGTGCAATCATATTCCCAAGTTTTGGCACAAATATATACAAATTTAAAATACACATGATTCTGTTAACAATGCTATAGAGTGTCTCCAATAAATAAGACTCATAATCTCGTATCCATTTTTAAAATATAACTCATTCTTAATTCTATAGAAACATTATAAATCGTAAGAAAAAAGAATATTAAACCTCCAATAGCAATGGCATAACATATAAGTGAACATACTGAATCATGGTATTCTCATGTCTAGGAGAAGAAACAGATGAAATCCTAGACCTTTGGAGGATCTATGCCTAAGGTCTCATGAACAAAAAAGCAAGAAGTGAAATGAGGCATAATTCAGAAGTGAAATGAGGCATAATTCAAACATAGTGAAGGCCACAAAGAAGGCTAGATCATACACACATAAATCAATTATAAAACCAAAACGATAACTGGAAAATCAAATATGCAGACAGTTAAAAACCTAAAAGACAATAAGCAAATCTGCTGGAAAAAATTCTGAATCATATTCGAAGATATGATTAACTAATCAGTATGGATAGAACTTCAAATCACACCAATCAGAAAACATAATTTTATCATTGAGGTCCTAATAAGCTTGAACAATCGATCTATGTACCTTCTTGAACTTAATTAATTATATAATCTCTTCCATAATATATATATTGCCTCATTGTCTGGCTAGATACTTATTAAAAAGCTTTTTACATTCATAGATGCAGTTAAATCCATTGGTATATTACCTTGTAGTAAGAAAGACCAAACCGACTTAAAAGAATACACAAAATCCAAAACATCATAAGCATTTTTTAATCATATCAAATCTAAACCAAAAGAGAAGAAATAGCCATCTAACATACCTCAACAACAATCAAAAGAAAAGCCAAATCCTATGACCCAAAAAATTATCAACAAAAACCAATTTCAGAACATGCAACACTCCAAATAACAAAAAATAAAGACATTTACAATAGACAGAAGAGGTGTTTGTTATCTAAAACTAAAATGTTGCCCCTTTCCCCTAACCAAACCGATCATCCAACTAAGCACAAAGGCCAATGCATAGAACAACCATTTGTTCCAAATTAGGCACAAAATAGGTTCATTAGCAAATACTTCTTCATGAATCAGACATGCATGTTCAAGTACTGTTCTTCATGAATCGGGCATGCAAAACTTATGTAGGGTTAAGTTGAAACCCAGATGAAAATCAAGCACCGAAAAGGAAACTGCAGATGCACAAATAGGAAAAACAACAAAGAAAAACACAAACCTTAGCAGCAAGAATCCACAGAGAAGGCAAAAGAGCAACAGGAAAGCGGGAACCCAAAAAATGACTCCAATGACACTTATAAACCACAGAAGACCTCTGAGACACGTGTCCCGAGCTAAAAGAAAAGTGGGGGGAAAATCCCCACCGACCAAGTATATTAATTAGAATAGTAATTCAGAGTTATAATAAGAATTTTTTATAAAATGACATTTTTTAAAACGATTTAATTTAGAACATAATGGTTTAATTTTTTAATAAAAAAATTAAAATACAAAAGTTCAAAGAAACTTATATCATTGTTTTATTACTTATAGTCATTACTTATAGGTAATTTTAATAATCTCTTATCTAAAAATATGATTTTATAATTAATATTTTTTTGTTACTAATTACTTAATATTTTATTTATTCAATACGTGTGATATACGTGATACTAACTAGTTACCTATATACATAAATGATGAATCATGTAAACTCTTTTGTAAAGTCTAAGATAAAAAGGTACAACAATATTAACAAGTTTTAAAACTATCACTATAATATTGCTGATAGCCTAATATACAAAACACAAATTTATTATATACTAAATATTATCCTTGAGCTTGAACTCTACCTAAATATCGATAGTTAATGTGATGTCAAATGAGTTTTTACTGGACTAATTACTAGCCAACTAGCTTAAGTCAAATAAGTTCAACCGGAATTGCAAGTGAGATTTTACCATACTAATTATGAGTTGCTAGTGACAACCTAATTTAATATTCTTAATTAACATGTTGTAATAGAGTATCGTCTTTTTGAATGTAAAATAGTTACACTTTCACAGAATATATGTAAAACAACAACCAAGCATACTTATACTTATTATTAAGATTTACTAAGAGATTTATATTTCCTCATACCATCATGCACATTAAACTAAACATTTTGTAGTTGGTTTTCTATAAATGCCTGATGATGACAAATATTTCTTTTTCCTTTGTTACATAATTCGAACAATAGGTCAATAACTTTTAAAATTGCTAGTATTTAATATATATCTAAATTGGCATGCAAATATTAACTCCTTTTTTCATATAATTCGAATAAATTGCCAATAATTTTAAAATTTTGCTAGTATTCAATATATATATATATATATATATATATATATATATATATATATATATATATATATATATATATATATATATATATATATCTAAGTTGGCGTACAAATATTAACTCTTCCATAGGGCCCATATCAATACGATATTGAGTGATCCTTCTTTTGGGTTACAAACCCGAAAGGCCATGTTATCAAAGAGGACCATCCACGTGATTCAAAAGACTTCTTGTCAAAATCTGTCAATAAGGCTCTATAGTACACCCTAATGCCATAGGGGCATTATCCAACTTAAAGGCGTTAGGGGCGTTGCACACGCCCCTCCCTCGGTGTTAAGAAGCGTTAAAGTCCTACTCGTTGGCTTAACGTGTTTGAAACATAACTAGAAATCCCATACCAACGATCAAATCAAAACCTAAACAAAACTCGATTATTTTAAGAAAACACTTCCAAGGGTTTTTTATTAATATATAAATAAAGCTCTAATGTTCAAATAAGCTAATTAAAATAATCCTATCTAATAAAAACTGATAACATGACAAATAAAAAATAAAACTCTATAGTTATCTATTCTAACAACTTGATAGTTATCTTAAACTAAAACTTAATATTAATTTTTTTTATTAAGATTAATCTTTTCCCTAATAGACGTTGATACAAGGTAGAAGTTTTACTAAATGGAGTGAGTTACAGTTAGGGGGTTAAGCCATTTTTTTGAGCTTAGGTGGAGTGATAGGAAAAAATACATGATGTGACGGCATACCTAAAGTTAAAAAGTGTTGGGCCATGTTAGAGCTGTTCACGAATTAAATCAAACCGAACACATCTCTGCTTAAATTTGGTTTGGTTTCAACTAAGCGGATCGGTTTGTTTTGAATTTACAAATTCGAGTGCAAACTTTTTGCTCGAACTCAGTTCGGTTTTAACCGAACGCTCTATTTTAACCGAACGCTCGATTTTGCTAAATTCCATGTTAGAATTAAAACAGAATTACTAATTCATCCAAGAGTTTTAGCTTCAAATTTCAATCCAAATTCAATAAAGTAACAAACAAAACATACAATACAAGTTCAAGAAAATAAAAATCTAGAAAACATGAAATTTTAGCTCAAACTTAAATCAATCACAATTAATTCAAGTGCACTACCTCTACTACGATCATTTCCATGTCCATCATACAAACTTTTCTTCTTTGACCATCATAGTTTAAGAGACATGGAATTTAAGCAGAGACATGGAATTTAAGCAGAGACATTAAATTGATTTAAAAGATAAACAAATATCAAGTTGATTCAAAAGATAAACGAACATCAATCCAAAACAATAATTAGAATTATTAAATATCCTATATCTTATATTTCTCAAGAGACATTTTTTCATATATTGGTGCACAATAAAAAAATTATAAATATGTAAATAACAAAAATAACGGTAATTGGTAAATATTTAAATAAATTAACAAGCATAAAAACTAAATTAAAAAATAATTCAAACGAAATTGAGCGAGTGACGAGCGGGGGTACCTTTGCTCGTGCGTGGTTCGTTTTCAAACCGAACCGAGCCGCTCAGTTCATTTATAACGAGCAAAAAATCAAACGAGAAAAAATCCAAGTTTTTTTTGAACGAGTTCGAGCGAGTTTCAGTCGTCGAGATATTTGAATAGACCTAGGTCATATCCATGCCATAAACTATGTTTTATTATAACAACAATTAGAGCTGTAAACGAACCAAACGTTAAGCGAGCACTTCATGAACTGTTCAGCGGGAAGTTCGTTTATGTTCGTTCATTTAATAAATAAACAAACAGGAACAACAAATTGTATTCGTTTAGTAAATGAACGAACATGAAAAAGGGTTGCGTTCATTTATCAATGTTTGCGGACGTTCGATAATTTGTTCGTTAACGTTCCTATGTGTTCATTCACTTAAAGTTATATTTGAGATAATTATGTTAAATATTTATTTATATTTGATGAATATTACATAATATTTGTGATTTTAATTATACAATCAATATATGATTATTTGTATTTGCTTGTTTAGGAAATTTCGTTTGTGTTAATTAATATTCATCAATATTTGTGTGCATCCGCATGCCTTCGTTTGTGTTCGTTCGTGAACGGATTTATTTCCTTAATGAACAAAAACAAACAAATATTCTTGTTCGGTAAGCGTTCATGAACAACTGATAAACAAGTTATTTTTTTAATAAACAAACATAACAAAAAATCGTTTGTTTAGTTTGGTTCGTTCATGACCCTGACAATAATATCTCATCTAAGGTCCCTAAAACCACTTCCATCAACTTTCAACTTTTTGAATTTTATAATTAGGGTAGCAACCAAATGGCTGGGAATAAGCTTTGTAATTGGAAATATATAGTAAGATGATATGTTTAAATTATTTTAGCTCTAACTAATTTGTTTTTTTTGTTTGACGAGCAAAATAATTTTTACACAAATTGTTTAAAAGTTATATTTTTATAATAGCTAGGTATACAGATTTAACTAAACTTTAATTAATCATATTTAAAAAATCCTCATTTAACAGATATTATATTTTTTATTCATCCTTAGATAATGTTTGTTCAATTAGAATCCACAAAAAAACCTCAATAATGTTGAAAGAACTAAGTTTGAGAAATCAAATGTTTTAGATAATCTAGTAAGATAATATTATATGCGAAACTAATGGGTGAATCTGGTGTATTGGATTATAAACATCTCATTAGATAAATATGGAGTGGTAGGAATGTTTATCTAGGTTTAATAAAATAAATTCAAGGTTTGATCATTCTAAAATAATGGGTGAATCTTTGATGTATTTGGATTACAAACATCTTATTAGAAGAGATACTGGAGTGGAAGGAATGTTTATAAAGGTTATAAAATAAATCCAAGGTTTGATTATGCTAAAATAATGAGAGAATCTTGGTGTATTAAACATCTCGTTAGATGATATGGTGTGGTAAGAATGTTTAATTGGTTTGATAAATCAACATTTTGTACATGAGTTAAAGGAGATAAGCTAAACTACTCGATTAATGTTATGATGTAAAATTTAAATGTTTTATGAAGTTTATAGTAGTTTATAGAGAGAAGTTAACATTTCAAATATTCAAATGATTACACATCTGTATGTGTGATGTTTGAAAAAGTTGGGACCAAATTCTATGATCAATTTAAATATCGAATCTTTTAGAGAGTTGTTATTACAAACAAATAAACAAACATATCATGTCAATCTCACTTAAATAATAAGGTCTAGAAAAAATGAGATGCGGGCAGTTCTTATGTCTACCCTCACAGTTGTGTCATTTGTCTTCTATGTACGTGTCCAAACCATCTTCATTTCCTCTATCTTATCTGGTATGAATGCACGCCAAACCTAAACTAGCTATAAGGACTCCATTCCTTATTCTCTTCATCCTCTTGTGCCTGCATATTCATCTTAACATCCTTATCTCCACAAACTCTACTCTCTAGCTTGCGTCATATTATGACAACGAGTAAATTTTAGGTCAATACCCGGCCCGACTTAGTCATAATTTTACAAATTTTACATGAGTTTCAAGAAATTTCTATCTATTTAAAGTCATTTCATGCATTGCAAAATTCATGCATTGCAAAATTTCATGTATTGCAAAATTTCATACATTGCAAAATTTCATGCATAACGTTTCATGCACCGGTAATTTGGCATAATTACCATTTTAACACGTGGTGCAACGGCACACGCGTACGTTGGTGATAATTAATATATACTTGCTAGTAAATACTTTGTAGTGTTTCAAAGTATTTTAGATTTCAAAATAAATACATTGGAAAAGTTTAAATTTATATATAAACCTAAACGCGATAAATTGATATTTTACTTGGAACGAAATTTTTTTGCAACTACTAGATACATGATTTATCATTCATATCTCATCAGAATTGAAATATGTAATACTATATAAGTTCTGATAATATTTTAAGGTACTTTAAAAATTAAAAAAATATATAAATATATATAACAATACCTATAGCGAAACAAATACCACCAAAATACTCATTACTACATAAATTGAAAATAAAATCTTTCATCCTTCACCCTTTGGACGTTTAGACTCCTCCATGTTAGTGAAAATTTTGTTTGACTTCGGGTGATATCAAGAAAACTTTCTTATAGCTGAACGACTCCTTTTTACAATACCATAATCCCAATATATTAATCAATGCCATTTTTAGCCTAACAACCCCCTTCCTCACGTTTGATTGTCTACACCCAAATCCCAACATATTCTTTTTCTTTCAAGAACTATTAACCTTTTAAATATAAAGTAAAAACCTCACAATTCACCTTCACCTAAAACTACCTCACCTATTTATTATTTCTTTCTTCTCAGGATCGACCAACACCACATCATCCATATTCATTTATATCTCAACTTTACTCCAAAAGATTTAAGTGTACTCAAACCTCTCAAGTGAAGTTTAGAATCTTCTTGGTGTTCTCAAGCTACCTCATTCTTGTTTGCTTCTAGTGAGAACAAATCTTCCTATTTCTCACTAAATAGTTACGTTTATCTTTACAACCCACTAGTTTCATGTATCTATTTTTCTCCAACAAAGTACTACTTGTTAAAAAAATGACAACTTTTGAATGCATATATTTACAGGGGTTATGATTTTACATAAACATGCTATGTTTACAAAATGGTAGTTCATAATGTCAAATTTAAATGCATGGGTTAGGGTCCTTACAAGTCTATGAGTTATTTATTTGTATGGTAAATTCATAGGAATTTTAAAAATAAAAGACCTTGTTAAATGGGATGTGTGGGTTTTACTAAATATTTTGATTCTATTAAAGTTTGACTCAAACTCTAACCCTGACTTTTTTTAAAGAAGCGTATACACATATTGTAATATGTAAGATGATGAAAAAGGAATTACTCACAATGGCAGTTACATAAAAATATTATATTTTTTTTAAGTGTATACAGTAATTTTGAAAAAAACCAGAAAACTGATACTATTTTGTTAATGAAAATCTTAAAGCACACTTTGTAAAAAAATGATATAGAAATTATTATTCTTACTTGATTATACAACGTATTATAAAAACACTACTTAGGACAAATATATAATATACTTACATACCGTTTGTAACAAGTTGTGACTGGATTCAAGTCAAAATGATATTTAGTACCATTTGAGGGGTTTCGTCACTTACAACAC